>JBBPBX010071139.1:6585-18401 GCA_038048925.1 Garcialebias charrua | reverse complement strand
TGGGCGTGAGATCGATAGGCGGATAGGTGCAGCGTCCGCAGTGAAGCGGGCGCTGTACCGGTCTGTCGTGGTGAAGAGAGAGCTGAGTCAAAAGGCAAAGCTCTCAATTTACCGATCGATCTACGTTCCCACCCTCATCTATGGTCATGAGCTTTGGGTTATGACCGAAAGAACAAGATCTCGGATACAAGCGGCTGAAATGAGTTTTCTCCGCAGGGTGGCTGGACTCTCCCTTAGAGATAGGGTGAGAAGCTCAGTCATCCGGGAGGGACTCGGAGTAGAGCCGCTGCTTCTCCACATCGAGAGGAGCCAGTTGAGGTGGCTCGGGCATCTGGTTAGGATGCCTCCTGGACGCCTCCCTGGTGAGGTGTTCCGGGCACGTCCCACCGGGAGGAGACCCAGAGGAAGACCCAGGACGCGCTGGAGGGACTATGTTTCTCGGCTGGCCTGGGAACGCCTTGGGATTCCCCCGGAGGAGCTGCTCCAAGTGGCTGGGGAGAGGGAAGTCTGGGCCTCCCTACTTAGGCTGCTACCCCCGCGACCCGACCCCGGATAAGCGGAAGAAGATGGATGGATGGATGGATGGATAAAATTAGAATAATACAGATGCACAATATTGACAATAAACATCTTTGAAGCTTATTTTTTTAATTATTTTATTTTTCTAACCGCGTCACAGAAAATGTACAACTTTATAAATTTAAGAATTTTTAAAAAGATGACTTAATTAAAATTCTGTGTTCATGTATAACATACACTTGCACTGAACGTACGTATTTTAGTGCGTGTTAAAAATATGATTTTGTCTATACTTTCGAGTTAGTCTCATTAACTTTTATTGAGAGAATTTATTGTACTGGTTCCCAAGTACATGTTTCTTTATTTCATGATCAAACTTGATTATTGTTGCTTTAATAAAATATGTAATGTGTTTCCTCAGTATCAATGTTAGTTTGTTTTTTACGTTTATATTTTTTTTGTTTCAGTATGTCTTCGCTAGACATTCACGACGACAATGATGAAAGTGACTTGTTATTGCATGTTCTCTCCGTGCATGCGTGGGTTTTCTCCGGGTTCTCCGGTTTCCTCCCACAGTCCAAAAACATGCATGTTAGGCTGATTGGTAACTCTAAATTGACCCTGGGTGTGAGTGAGACAGGTCTCTCTTGTAAATGAGTCCCCGTGGCTCAACGAGGCTAGCCTGTATAAATAAAGGTTGAATGAATGAATGTTCTTCTTCCTCAGGTTGTCAGCGCTGTCCTGTTGATGATGATGGTGGTGGTGGTCCCACAGACAGCAGCAAAGCCACACAGGAAGTCCTTTGAAGGTTTAGCAGAAGAAACGGTCCCTCTGCGTTTGGACCCAAACAATTTAGTTCCCAGCCTAAAAGTCAGTTCTTTGGCCAGCGACTCCATCTCACCGTGGACCTACAAGTGAGGCTTCAGCTCCTCAGTGTGTTGTCCTTCATGAAGCTCAGAGTCCTGTTAACAGTTTTTGTCTCCTCTCTGTCCTCAGCATCTCCAGGGATGACAACATGTTCCCTCATGCGCTGTCGCAGGCTCACTGTTTGCTCAAAACCTGCCTGGACCACCAAGGACTGGAGGACGGGGGCCTGGAGTCCCGTCCCATTCTGCATCAGGTGCTGGTTCTGAGGCGAGTCAAGACGCCAGGGCCAGGCACAGCTACCACTACCGCCTGGAGTCCAAACTCATCTCAGTGGGTTGCACCTGCGTGAGACCGAAGGTGATCAACCAGCACTGAGGACTGACCCATGGAGACCAGATGAAGACCATCTCCACGCGGGGTGTCCTCCAAAGATCTGTGGCAGGGTGTGGCCTTGGGGCAATTTCAATCCCAAAAATCCTCAATTAAAAGAAAAGAACTTTTAAACGAGTTGATGAAGTTTATCAATGAACCTTAATTTTTTTATTTATATATACTGTATATATATATATTCATTCATTCATTCAACCTTTATTTAGTCAGGTAAATCTCATTGAGCCTCGAGGGCTCATTTACAAAAGTGACCTGCTACTAACTAAAGAATGATGAACAGCAATGGTAGAATTTCTGTTCATCATTCTACATCATATATACAGTATATATATAGATATATATACATAGATATATATACATAGATATACAGTATATATATATAGTATATATACAGTAGTTATAAATATAGTTATTTATTTATATAGATACCTATATTTATAACTATATATATATATATATATATATATATATATATATATATATATATATATATATATATATATATATATATATATATATATATATATATATATACACAAATGAAAGAGTGGAGATCAGGTGGTTCTCTATGGACTTTAGATGTTTGGACAAGCTGACAATCTGGAGAAGCTCCACATATTTACTGACCTGACCCACTTAAGTGAAGACCAGATCAGTCACCTGGGCCCTGCTTGCTGTTCTGTTGCCCTGAAGGCTGCAGGTTAGGAAGAATTTGGAGTTAATTAAGTTCTGTTTAATTTCTGTCCAGTTTTATTAAAAAGTTATTTAAATCAAACTAAGTACACAACAGAGTATTTAACATCAGGGTGGATGCTCAGTGCTTTATTTATGGTTATTTAAGTCTGCGTTATGTAACGGTTTGATGATCCTTGTCACATATTTATTTAGGTTTTTTGTGTATTTATTGTCTAAATAAATAAATAAAAAAGATTTTGTCGCTGTGTTCTTTCAAATAGAAAATTATTTCACTGCATGTTCATGAAGAATAAGACAAAGCAACAGTACTGTTCATCCAATCATCATTTTAATGTTTGCATGAAAACATGGTGACTATGAGAACATCCTGTGTTCCTGGGTTCCTCTTCTTCGGACGTAGAAGTACACCTCTGGGTGTAAAATCCTCATCGGAAGCCCATCGACAATGTTTCAAAACTCTAGATGCATAACACAGATAAAATGTAACACAAAGTAAGAGCTACACATAACTTATTGAAAGGGTTATACATAATTTACGATACTTTATTACAAATACGCAAAGATTTGAGAAGCAAATAGTCCGGTGTTTTGACTGCGCCGACGCCATTACAACTGTGTTTACATGCATGCGCGTTCACGAGACAGCCAAGCTGTGGGGGAGGAGCTAAGGAGGCGGAGTTGCAGGTCAGCCAGAGTGCAAGGGGGAGGAGGGAGAAAGGTCTCTGTTCAAAATTTTTCTAAGTTTCAGGGCTTTGCAGAAATCGCAGATAGTACCTTTAAGTGATTAAAAAAAGCACTGTTTTACATCTGTTGGAATAGCCTAAAATAAGTTATGAGTGGCTGCTTTTTCTGTGGTTTATTAACAGCAATCGGTTCACTAAGATGCAAAACGGAGTCCGATGTGTATGCAAAAAAAAAACCAGAATGAGATCTCTCTCGATCCTTTATTTTTCAAACAATGTTATTATACTTCACAGTTCAATACAGTAAATTTAAGACATTGTGTGTTTGGTAAGGACAAGTATCAAAGAATGTTATTTATTACTTCACAGTTCAATAAAGTAAATGTAATACCTTGTGTGTTTGGTAAGGACAAGTAAATTACTTGGTAAACATTAGTTTTGTGGCTAATATTTAAAAAATGCACAGTTTTACATCTGTTGGAATAGCCTAAAATAAGTTCTGAGTGACTGCTTTTTCTGTGGTTTATTAACAATCAGTTCACTAAGATGCAAAACGGAGTCCGATGTGTACCGGTATGCAAAAAAAAAAAACAGAATGAGATATCTCTCGATCCTTTATTTTTTAAACAACGTTATTTATTACTTCACAGTTCAAACAGTGACCAGCAAGTTAACCGAATTTCCATTGCAAATTCTTCTGATATCCACTTTGCACTTAAACAAAATCCTATTGTCGTCAACTGGATGTCATCTCATACCTGCCAATGACAACTATCAGTTGTACAAATACAACAATAGGGTTTCACTGTTAAACTTGAAGCTGGTACATTTATATATACATTTCCACATTACAGGAAAAAAAGTCACAATTGTGCTAACCTGAGTTGCTTTATTTTTCACTACATTTAGTACAGCCCAAAGATTTGTCTGTTAATGATACTGACACTCAAAGAGCTGATTACAACAACAAAAAAAAGGATGCGTCTACGTGAGAAGACAAATCACATGTATTTGTGGTGTACAGTAACAGGAAAAAATATTTTGATGGTTGATCACTAGTGAAAGGGCAATAAAACAAAATGCACATGATTCTGTGTCCCCTCCTCAAAAGTCCTATTGAGGAGAAAAAAGGGGAAGTAAAAAAATAAAAAAACAGTTGAAACCTTTTCCAGGAAAACCAACAAAACAGTCCTAATGCATAAGACGACACTCAAATAAATCTGTGTACAATATGCACACTTAGGCAAAGTTATAAAATTGAAAAGTTGCTGCAAAAGTATGTACATTTGACTGTGATTGCAAAGAAAAAAAGAAAGTGGTTTTGTTAATGTATCAATAAGTTTTTTTTTTAGGTGCAGGGATTGTGAATAAATATCTTCATGAGATGAAACTTTAAAAATGATCCCTCCAGGTTACACCATCAGGTGAAGGCCGGGTCAAAAGAAGTCAGTTCCTTGTTTGAACTTTCTTGTGTTCTCAAAAACTTTACAATTTTGTTTTCCCAGTTTGAATCTTTTTTGTAGAGGCAAACCACAGGGGCTCATCAGACCAAAGCAGGCCGAAGAACACAAGACTGTCAAAGAACAGAGAGTCCCATGGCTCAGGCGTTTGTCTCGCATTTCACCTGATTCATCCACAGATAACTCACTGGCTGTTTTTGGCTTTGGCATGTGTGAGTATGTGAGACTTTAGGTGGCTAGACCGAGTAAACTTTTTATTGCAGCCGTCAAAGGTGCACACGTACGGGCGGTCTCCATTGTGAATACGCATGTGACGCTTGAGGTGGCTAGACCGAGTAAACTTTTGATTGCAGCCGTCAAAGGTGCACACGTACGGGCGGTCTCCATTGTGAATACGCATGTGAGGCTTGAGGTGGCTAGACCAAGTAAACGTTTGATTGCAGCCGTCAAAGGTGCACACGTACGGGCGGTCTCCATTGTGAATACGCATGTGAGGCTTGAGGATGTCAGACCGAGTAAACTTTTTATTGCAGCCGTCAAAGGTGCACACGTACGGGCGGTCTCCATCGTGAATACGCATGTGAGGCTTGAGGTGGCTAGACCGAGTAAACTTTTGATTGCAGCCGTCAAAGGTGCACACGTACGGGCGGTCTCCATTGTGAATACGCATGTGAGTCTTGAGGTGGCTAGACCGAGTAAACTTTTGATTGCAGCCGTCAAAGGAGCACACGTACGGGCGGTCTCTATTGTGAATACGCACGTGTGTGCGCAAGTTAAAGTCCAAAGAGAACTGCTTTCCACATCCCTCAAATGTGCACTGGAAACACAAGAGAGTCAGTTAATGCAGTGAAATATGAAATGTATATTATGTCACTGTATGATAACATTTAAGATAAAAAAGACTCACCAGGAAAGGTTTCTTTCCTGTATGCACTTGTTGATGTTTTATCAGGTTTGAACTCTTCACGAAAGCTTTGCCACATTTTGCACAGACGTGCACGCGAGGTCCGTGCGTAGGCAAGTGTTCTCTCATTGCCGAGTTGTTCCTGTACATCTTTGTGCATCCCTTAAAGAGGGGAGAAAAACACAACAAAGCTGATTTATTTGCAATTATTAATCACTTGTATGCATGCAGACTCTGAGGAAGAGGGCGCTGATAAGAATGGCACAATTCGTCCAACTCATGTTTGCTATACTCGGTCTGAAATTATGGCTACAAATTGTATGCACTGAATGAAATATCACACTCACTTTATGAGGACAAGCTATCGTTCTGGGCGCATCGTCCTCTTTTCTTTTTCTTGGCTTCGTTCTGCAGAACAAATAAAAATAGTGACATTTAAAAACTTGTTCAGTACATATTGCAAACATGGCATGATGTAAAAATATCTATGTGACTAATAATTTGTGGGAGGCACACTTAAGGGTTTTAATCCTTAACACAAAAATGGCATGGAAGGAGAGCTGAATGGACTGATAAAACCACGCAATGTGTTACATCTCCTACTTCTGCACCCATATCACAGCTCTTAATAACATGGCAGTCTTTAAACAGCGTTTGGTCTCAGCATCAACTCTTACCGTGCAAACTCTGCCAGCTGCTTAGGATCTGACAGGTCATTGTCTGGGATACGTCCAGGAGGAAGCTTCTTTCCAGTCATATATTCAGAATAATCTGGAGGAGAATTCTCTTCTGGGATTTGCTCTTCGTGATCTATGTCCATGTCAACTAAATGAGAAAAAAAGACAGTCTGAGACATAGAAATGTCGTAAACCCAAATATCACAAACATTAATTTCTATTGCACTTTTTATATTAATTAGTTTTCAAATACAAATGCAAACACATTTATTTAAATACTATGTAATATTACATTTTAACAGAAACTTTTGTGAAAGGAAACGTGCATTATAATAATATTGGAAAACATTTTTTTTTGAATTTCATCAATATGTTGAGTTCATGAAAACAGGAACTTATATTGTGCACATATGTATGTTTGGAAACGGCAATCATGCGAGAAAAAACAAAATCACGCACACTTGAACTGAAACCAAGAATTTTCATCCTTTCTCAAAAAACAAACAAAAAAACAGACAAACAACAACATTACTACTCGTGCATTCAAATCGCCACTAAGATAAATCCGAAATCGCAGTTGCGAAATATAACAAAAATGAGCCATAAAGTCCGAGGGGTTCCCAAAGGCAGCACCGCCGCCTCTGTTTTTAACTGAAAACTGTGCCACAGCGGCCCAGCGAAACTACGAGCACTTCGCTCCCACTGTTGCCGTCATGTTCGTCAGCCAGATAAACATTTTTTTCGGGCCGCCATATTTTATAGATCGTCATTGCAATTCTTACTCTGGTGTTCTGGACTGGCATGGGACACAAGGCGGGTCCGCAGGTTGTATGCTTTTGTAGGCGTAGTGTGAATCTGTAACATACATTTAAAACAGGTTTTTGTCTTTTCATGCTGATAATCTTTACAACAATCGTTATAGATGCCAGTTATGAAAGGACAAATTTTAAAGTGCACTGACCTTTATAGTTTCAACATGGATTCTGTTTAGTTCAGAGACTTCTTGTTTTTTATAGGCATGGGTGGCTTCCAATTTTTTTTCCAAATGCCTGTTGGACTTCTCGAGGTGTCTTTTCTCAGACTCCAACTGGGATAGCTGTTTTCTAAAACACAAAGCACCACGTCAAAATGTGCAAAACTTACTGAAAAAAGACACCAAATGTTTCATCGCAGAACGTTTGCTAGTTAAAATGAAGTACAGAAATTATAAAAGTTGATTAAAACAGCTTTTTGTGAATTCAGATGTGCTCTTAGATTTCATGAAGGAAAACAACTTCTAGATTTTGGATTTGTGCTGGATTTGAAGTGTCTTTCTAAACAGCTGATCAGTTTTCTCAGGAAATCACTGCAAGAGTTTTGTTTTAGAATAAAACTCCTTTTTGATGAATCCCCCTACTTAGTGACGTCTTTGTACTCCTCAAAGGCCTGGAGGGCAGCGGTGAGGTCTGACTGTTTCTGACACAGTTTGGCGTTCAGAACAAATAAAAAATAGTGACATTATTTAAAAACTTGTTCAATACATATTGCAAACATGGCATGATGTAAAAATATCTATATGTCTAATAATTTGTGGGAGGCACACTTATGCCAAAAATACACTACATGCGGTTCCGCCCCGCCCCGCTCCGCTCCGCAGGTCGCAGCTGAGCGAGTCCAGTTTCCACTTCCTCCGCTCAGCTCAGGTCCGCATGGATGCGCTGCTCCGAGACGCATGCGCGGGAATTGCGAGATCGCGCGATAAATCAAGTGATAAATAAGTAAGTCAGAACAAAACAATTCATTCGGTGGAAGAAGGAGAACAACAGTAGAGACTGCTGCCTTGATCTTCTCTCGTAAATGAGCGACAGGACATGGTTTGAGCAACAGGAAGTGATGTATTACATTTCAGAATAAAATACTTTATTTATTTATTTATTTCTTGTATTGCGTTTGTAGGCGTAGTCATAAATGATAGTTTGACAGCATTTTTGTACAAATAAATCCGTATAGAGCTAGGATTAAGTCCGCCCGTGGTGATTTTATTTTGTAAATACGGAAGTTGTGCTCGTTCCTTTTCCTGTTGGTGCGACGTAATCTTCAAAAGTTGACTCCGGCACAGCTCCGGCGTCTGGCAGAAATAGAAAAAATTCTAATTTTGACGGACTGCCGTCCGCTCTCCGCAACTCGCCGCCGCCGTGCGGAGCCAGTGTAAACTCTGTCATTGATTATAATGGGTGCGTATTTGCTGCGGAGGTCGGACCGGAGCGGGGCGGAGCCAGAACGCATGTAGTGTATTTTTGGCGTTAAGGGTTTTAATCCATTCTTAACACAAAAATGGCATTGAAGGAGAGCTGAATGGGCTGATAAAACCACACAATGCGTTACATCTCCTACTTCTCCCTCTCCTGATGGCCAGGTGCTGGCGCTGTCCTCAGACAGCGTAAGGCGATCATTCATCAAGATCAACGCGCGGAAGGCCTCTGGTCCTGACAACATACCTGGTCGTGTGCTGAAAGACTGTGCAGGGGAACTCGCAGCGGTCTTCACGGACATCTTTAACATCTCACTGAGCCAGGCCATCGTCCCCACCTGTTTCAAAGCCACCACCATCATCCCTGTCCCAAAGAAGGCAACGCCCGCATGCCTCAATGACTATCGCCCAGTAGCACTCACCCCCATCCTGATGAAGTGCTTTGAACGGCTAGTCATGAAAAGCATCACATCTGTCCTCCCTGCCTCCCTGGATCCCTTCCAATTTGCATACCGACCTAATCGCTCAACCGACGATGCCATCTCCTCTGCCCTCCACACAGCTCTCACACATCTGGACACGAAGGACTCTTATGTTAGAATGCTGTTCATCGACTTCAGCTCGGCATTCAACACCATCATCCCCCAACAGCTCATCCTTAAACTGGACAGTCTGGGGCTGAACACCTCAATGTGTAACTGGCTGCTAGACTTCCTGACCGGGAGACCACAGACAGTACGGGTCGGGAGTAACACATCTAGCACCATCACATTGAACACAGGGGCCCCACAAGGATGTGTGCTGAGCCCCCTTCTATTCACCCTGCTAACACACGACTGCACACCATCATACAGCTCCAACCACTTCATCAAGTTTGCGGACGACACAACAGTGGTAGGTCTCATCAGCAACAACGATGAGACGGACTACAGGAACGAGGTGAGCCGCTTGGCCTTGTGGTGCGGACACAACAATCTCACTCTCAACGTGGAGAAGACAAAGGAGATTGTTGTGGACTTCAGGAAGAGGGATGCACAACATGCCCCTCTGACCATCAACAGCACCGCAGTGGAGAGAGTAGACAGCACCAAGTTCCTGGGAGTGCACGTCTCAGAGGACCTGTCCTGGAGCAGGAACACTGCATCACTGGCCAAGAAGGCTCACCAGCGTCTCTACTTTCTCCGCAAGCTGAAAAGGGCTGGAGCTTCAACCCCCATCATGTGCACCTTCTACAGAGGTGCCATAGAAAGTGTCCTGACCAGCTGCATCACTGTGTGGTTTGGTGCATGTACTGCATCCTGCCGCAAGAGCCTCCAGCGCATCGTGAGAGCAGCTGAGAAGATCGTCGGCACCTCCTTCCCCTCACTGCAGGACTTACACAGCAACCGCCTCACTCGGAAAGCCCTCTGCATGGCAGGTGATCCCACACACCCACTACACAGCTGCTTCAGACTGCTGCCATCAGGGAGGAGACTGAGGAGTCTCCAGGCTCGAACCAGCAGACTGAGAGACAGCTCTGTTCATCAGGCAGTCAGGATGCTAAACACTCTGCCTGCTCTGCCTCCCCTCCCATTTGAACTGCCTTAACACAAAAAACTTTCTCACACATTACCACACAACACAAAGATTTTAACACTGGACTCTGTGTCATCAAACGGGTTATTCACTCAACTCACGGTCTTGTGCTCATTCAGTTTGCACTGCTTCTCATATTTGCACTAATGTTTGTATTACATTACTGTCTATAGTCATACTACTGTTTACATTCATTACTACTGTTTACATTTATTACTACAGTTTACATTTATTACTACTGTTCATTTACACTACTTTTATATCTACACTACTGCTGGTACATATACAGTATTCTCTGACCAGCCTTACTTAGGGATGCCCAATGTGCCTTATTTGCCTTACTGCATATGCCACTTTGCCTCTATACCAACATCAGCTACCTCATACATATACTGTGTACATTAACTCATATGTTGCTTTGCCACTCTTTGCAAATGTCAATGCTAGAACCTTCAGTTTATTTTATAGATATACTTTTTATACTACTATGCAAAAACTCAGGACAGTATTACACTTTTATTATTTCATTTTATGCTTATGTTCATTAAATGTTTAGTGTTTTAGTGTTGGTGTAAATTTTCATACTTTTATACTACTATGCAAAAACTCAGGACAGTGTTACACTTTTACTATTTTATGCTTATGTTTATTAAATGTTTTAGTGTTTAAATGGTTACTGTTGCACCAAGGGACTGAGAGAAACGCAATTTCAATCCTGTGTATGTCATGTACATATTGCAGTTCTGACAATAAAGTTGACTTTGACTTTGATATTACAGCTCTTAATCACATGGCAGTCTTTAAACAGCGTTTGGTCTCAGCATCAACTCTTACCGTGCAAACTCTGCCAGCTGCTTAGGATCTGACAGGTCATTGCCTGGGATACCTCCAGGAGGAAGCTTCTTTCCAGTCATACATTCAGAATAATCTGGAGGAAAATTCTCTTCTGGGATTTGCTCTTCGTGATCTATGTCCATGTCATCTAAATGAGAAAAAGACAGTCTGAGACATAGAAATGTCCTAAACCCAGATATCACAAACATTAATTTTTATTGCACTTTTTATATTAATTAGTTTTAAATACAAATGAAAACACATTTATTTAAATACTATGTAATATTACATTTTAACAGAAACTTGTGTGAAAGGAAACGTGCATTATAATAATATTGGGAAAAATAATAATAATTTAATTTCATCAATATGTTGAGTTCATGAAAATAGGAACTTATATTGTGCACATATGTATGTTAGGAAACGTCAATCATGCGAGAAAAAACAAAATCACGCACACCTGAACTGAAACAAAGAATTTTCATCCTTTCTCAAAAAACAAACAAAAAAACAAACAACAACAACAACATTACTACTCGTGCATTCACTGAAATCGCCACTAAGATAAATCAGAAACCGCAGTTGCGAACAATAACAAAAATGAGCCATAAAGTCCTAGGGGTTCCTGAAGGCAACACCGCCGCCTCTGTTTTTAACTGAAAACTGCGCCACAGCACACCAGCGAAACTACGAGCACTACACTCCCACTGTTGCCGTCATGTTCGTCAGCCAGATAAACAATATTTTTTTCAGGCCGCCATATTTTATAGATCGTCATTGCAATTCTTACTCAGGTGTTCTGGACTGGCGTGGGGCAGGTGTTCTGGACTGGCGTGGGGCAGGTGTTCTGGACTGGCGTGGGGCACAAGGCGGGACTGCAGGTTGTATGCTTTTGTAGGTGTAGTGTGAATCTGTAACATACATTTAAAACAGGTTTTTGTCTTTTCATGCTGATAATCTTTACAACAATCGTTCTAGATG
>JBBPBX010071138.1:0-18401 GCA_038048925.1 Garcialebias charrua | reverse complement strand
TATATGACATTAATATAAAGAGTTACCTTGACTGATTTGACCCCTGAGCCCAGAACACAAACTGTAATAAACACAAAAGGAACACAAATAGAACAACAAAAAGAACACAAATAGAATACAAAATAACAGACTGACTTCCAAGGTGAGAAGAGCCTCCCTCTTCTCACTCGTGACCCCGTTGGCAAGTCGAGGGTTAAACCTCTCAGGCTGAGAGGGCCCAAAAAGGACAGTGAAAGCGTCTTTAGGAAAAAACACGTCCATCCTATTAGTCCAACGTAAAAATAAAATAAACAGTGTCCTCTCCCACGAAGTAATAAATCAGAGCCTACTTACAGTAGTGATGAGTTGTGACTTGTTGTTTTACTTATTTTCACTGGGACAAGCTCCTTTGGAAATCCTGCAGCTTGCTCCTCGCTCTCTGCGCCACTCCTGCGCCGCTGTTACCCGCTGGCTGCCAGTCCAGCAGCTCCCGGAGACGCGCCTCTGCTCCAGTGTTGACATCAGCTGCAGCCGGTTCCTCCACCTGGATTCCACGTTTCTTCATCTCGTTGTAGACTTCCCGAGCGCTGGAATATGTGCGCGCTCCCGATTCCCAGTGGACCCTCATGTTGGTAAATGGTGTTTGGAAGCGGATGCCTTTTGCTTTGAGCACTTTCTTGATAGCGATATATTCTTTGCGCTTTTTCACTATCTCAGGTGCATAATCATGGTCAAAGTAAATATTTGAAGCGCCCACCTGAAGTTTGCCTTTTTTCCACACTTCTCTTAAAATCTTTTCTTTTGTAGAAAATTCCAGAAAGTTGACGATGAAAGCCCTCGGTGGTGAATTGGGTGGGGGTTTATTTGTCAGAGTGCGGTGAGCACGTTGTATTTTCAAATCAAAGTCCTCTGGTAGCTGCAACTGGGTTCTCAGGAGTGTCTCAATATACTGTGTAGCCGAGTCCCCCTCCTGCCCCTCTGGCACCCCAAAGACACGCAAATTGCTTCTTCTGGAGCGGGACTCTAAATCAAGCACTTTAAGCTGCGTTTTCCTCTGTTGTTCGAGGCAGAGGCACAGCGCCTCGGTCGCTTCTTTAGCCCAGTTCTCCACTTTGTTGATGCGGGTCTCCGCCTCGTCAACCCGCACTGCTAGGCCTCGCACCTCGGTGGAAATATTGTCCAGCTTACCGTTGATTTCATGTCCCAGTTGGTCGAAGTTATGTTGTAATTTTTCGTTGTCCCCCTTCAGAACGGTCTTCAATTCACCGATAGCCTTGAGTATTCCTTCTGAGTCCGTGCTCGCTTCGGCGCTCGTAGCTTCCACGTTAGCCGTGCTGTCGCTAGCTTGGTTTGAGCGTGTGTTAGCTTTGGCCACCGGGGCGTTTTTATCCTGAGTTTTGGGCATCTTTACTAACTTTTTTATGGCTCGACGTGTTGATCCTCCCGCTCATAGATTATTTTGTCAAAAATAATAATCCTATTAACGAGTTCTGAGCGGGGATTTAGATATTAGCGTGGGAGCGGAGCTCCAGTGCGACCGTCTACTCCATTTGCTTCCGGAAGTCCCCCGTTTCCGGATTAATTTTAAGGTTCTTTTGTTTGTATTCAAATGTCTTCATGATCTCACCCCACAGTATCTGCCCTACACACTCCAGTCCTACATTTCCTCATGCTTTCTCAAGTCAGCAGATCAGCTGCTGCTGGCCATCGCAAAGTCCAACAGAAGGCTGAGAGGTGACCGAGCATTCTCAGTCGCTGACCCTAAACTGTGGAACGAGCTGCCTTTGCATGTCAGACAAATTGATTCACTTCCAGTTTTTAAATCTTCTCTGAATATATTTTTTTTCTCTTTGGCTTTTTTTATTTTTTCTCTTTGGCTTTTAACGCAGCTTGAAATATTGGTTTTACTGTTTTTAAGTTATTTGTTTTATATTTTTTACTGTTTGCTGTTTTGATTTGGTAGTTCATCACTTTTCTGGTATCTGTTGAGTTTATAGTTGTTATGCTTGTAAGTGTTAGTGTACAGTACTTTGGCCAACGCTGTTGTTTTAAAATGCTTTATAAATAAAGTTGTATTGCATTGTATTGTTTTGTATTACTCAGAGTTTTGTTTTTTTGCAGGTACCATCCAAACAAAGACACAGATGGATCACAAATGATAATTCAAGTAAAAAAAAATAATTAGTATAACAAAACATTTCTTGAAAATTTTCTCTTTAAGATATTTATTTTCCTAATCACAGGATTTAAGTTGCCTTCTTTTGTAAAAATGTGGTAAAACATTTGTTGAGCTAACTGGCTGACAGATCACATACAGAATAAACTGATAAATAATCTGCATCATGTTTTTATTTTATTTTTTTTAAAGATTTTATTAAACGTTTTTTATTAATTAACAGCTGCTACACCAGATGCTGCCATTAGGGAAAACTTTGGGTTTTCAGTTTCATTTATAAATAATGTAAAAAGCCCTTTGCCTGTTTGAGTAATTTATTTTGATAAATTGGGAATTTTATATTTTTACAGAAGTTTTTTCCTTTATTTATTCAGACCTGCAAAACAATAAGAACAACTTCCAAACTTTTTAAAGACTGCAAATTCAACAAATTATGTTTATTTTCTATTTCTTCTCAAATATTTCTATCAAAAATAACTTTTTCTCTAGTTTGAGCTACTAAAACGGGTTATTCACTAAACTCTCGGTCATGTGCTCATACAGTTTGCACTACTTCTCATACTTGCACTAATGTTTGTATTACATCACTGCCTATAGTCATAATACTGTTTACATTCTCTGTTTACATTTATTAATACTGTTTACTTTTATTACTACTGCTTACATTTAATTACTACTGTTTACATTTACACTACTCTAATATCTACACCACTGCTGATACATATACAGTGTGCTCTGACCGGTCTTATTTAGGGATGCCCAATGTGCCTTACTGCATATGCCACTTTTTGCCTCTATAACAACATCAACTACTACCTCATACATATACTGTGTACATTAACTCATACGCTGCTTTGCCACTTTGCAAATGTCAATGCTAGAAACCTTTAGTTTATTTTAGTTATACTTTTTTTATACTAGTATGCAAAAACTCAGGACAGTATTATGTTCATTAAATGTTTAATGTTTTAGTTTTAGTTTTAGAGTTGGTGTAAATTTTCATACTCTTATACCACTATGCAAAAACTCAGGACAGTGTTAGTTTTACTATTTTATGCTTATGTCTATTATTATATGTTTCAGTGTTTCAATGTTTAGATGTTTACTGTTGCACCGAGGGACTGAGAGAAACGCAATTTCGGTCCTGTGTATGTCCTGTACAGTACATATTGCAGATCTGACAATAAAGTTGACTTTGACTTTGACTAAAACTTTCGGAGCACACAACACAAGTTATCCATTTTTAGCAGTGGCTGCTTCTGACTCATCAGTTTTTTCTTGTTCCTTTTTCTAACGCCAAAAATACATGCGGTCCGGCTCCGCCCCGCTCCGCAGGTCGCAGCTGAGCGAGTCCAATTTCCACTTCCTCCGCTCAGCTCAGGTCCGCCTGGATGTGCCGCTCCGAGACGCATGCGCGGGAATTGCGAGATCGCGCGATAAATCAAGTGATAAATAAGTAAGTCAGAACAAAACATGTGATGAGGTCATACAAACTAAGAACACCCTGATGCATGCTAGATAATCCAGGTAGAAAAATCTTTAAAAAAAAAATAAAAAAAAAAGCTAAGTTTGGTCCTATGGACATTAACAAATTTTTTTTTAAAATAAAATAAAATACGAAATAAATAAATAAAGCAATAAAATTGTAGAAACGTTTCGTCTTTTGTCCGAAAGACTTCCTCAGTCTGAGGAAACATTTCTACAATTTTTTTTTTTTTCTTAATGTCCAGAGGACCAGACTTAGCTTTTTTAGACAAACTAAGAACGTACTTCTGAGTGTTTATAGGGCAGGGTCATGTTTTTTCTGTTAAAGTTTGGAAAAACTTGGTGTCACACATGCAAGTAAACCAATAAAGACATCTTGTTTTTGCTTATATAAGGTGTATATTGGACATATTGTGATATTCGGCTGTCTACTGTGTGGTGCACAAAGAAAACTGCAGGCTCGTCTGCCACCTTTGCTCTGGTTGACGAGCTGCTGGCCGTCGGCGGGATGGGCGGCCGCTCCTGATTGGCTGGGCTCCAGGAAAGGGACGAGAGAATGCCAAGGGAACACTGGCACGGAGCGAGGCTCCACGTTGGTCCAGACTGTGGAAAAGGACAAGAAGCAGAGATTTAAACTAAAATGTTCTAATATTTTATCCACCAGAGTCATGAACTTCATGTTGAAGACCTTCTCCCTGTGGTTACTAAAAACTCCACTCTTAGGGAGAATCTCTGAACATGACTTTAGTATCGCATCAGGACTCTTATTCTGACGTACACAGAGCAGCTCTGAGGAAAAGGAGGGATTACTTTAGCTTATAGCTAGCTATTAGATTGAAGTTTAGATAGTTCCTCGTTACTTTTAGATAGAATTTTGCTACTGTTGGAATTTTGCTTCTTTTAGCTAGTGTTTACATACTTTTAGCCGGTGTTTTGCTACTTTAATCTAGTGTTTTGATACCTTAGGCTTTCATTTTGCTACTTAAGCTTATAGCTAGCAATTAGTTTTTGTTTTCTTTAGTTTGTTTGGAGTTTAGCTAGCCATTTGGTTCTTTTAGCGAATGGTATGCTACATTTTATTTATTTATTTATTTATTTATTTATTCATTTCAAATAAAAAATACAGCAATTTAATATACGGTACACATGACACAAGACATACAATATAAATTTAAAATGAAGGGTGGCAGAATGAAGAGAGTATCTTATTCTATCTGCCCCCATTGTACAGAACAAATCCATTCAAACAGAAAACCTTCAATAAACAACTAGAAAAAAGAGAAATATGCATAATAATAATAATAATAATAGGTCAAGAAGACAAAAAAAGGAACAACACATGTAATTAACAATTTTGACACTAGACAAGATAAATTATTTTATATATTTTTTTGCAAATATATTTTTTTATCATATTCTTAAATGAGGATATTGATTTTGCATTTTTAATTTCGGCTTCCAAATTATTCCATAATCTAATTCCTTGGATCGAGGTTGACCGACCCCTTAAACTAGTTCTAAATTTTGGTCTCACAAAAATCTCAATTCCCTTTAAATTATAACAACTTTGACGTTTAAGAAAGTGTGTGAGAATATTCGAAGGTAATTCATTTGTGTGAGCTTTGTATAAAACTGAAAGAATATTATAGTCCACTAAATCATGGAATTTTAATAACTTCAATTTATGAAATAAAACACTAGATGGGTGACAATAGTGTTTCCCAGTGATTATTCTTATTGCTCTTTTCTGTAGGACAAAAACCGGCTCGGTAAATGTTTTCCATGCTTTACCCCAAACTTCAACACAGTAAATGATGTGCGGGACAATAATTGAGTTGTACAACAAGTACAGTACAGAGCTCTATCCTCTAACAAATTCTTAACTTTATACAGAACAGCAATTGATGTAGCTATCCTTTTCTTAACAGAATTAATATGATGCTTCCACGTCAATTTGTCATCGATAGTGACCCCCAGAAACTTTATTTGACTAACTCTGCACTGCAGATATCCACACCATCAATATTTATTGTAACTCAACAGATTCCTTTTTTGTATTGAATATCATGTACTTAGTTTTATCCAGATTTAGGGATAATTTGTTTGATTTAAACCAATTTTTAATTTTCAGTAATTCATTATTCACAAGCTCGGACAGCTGCTTCATACCATTACCATAATATAGGAACGTAGTGTCGTCAGCAAAGAGAATAAATTTGAAAAGATCTGACACATTCACCAATAGTCATTTACATACAGAACGAACAGTTTTGGGCCGATTATAGAGCCCTGAGGGACTCCACAAGTAATATTACAGAAAGCAGATCGAACATCATTTATTTGTACAAATTGTTTTCTATTTCTGAGATAGCTAGTTACCCACTGTAGAGCTGTTCCTCTAACACCATATTTACTCAATTTATCGATAAGAATGGAATGATCGACGGTATCAAAAGCCTTTTTTAAATCAATAAAGAGACTAAGACAACAACTCTTTTGATCAACAGTGGTAGTCACTCGTTCTATGAGTTCCATAATAGCGTGTGATGTTGAAATTTTTGCCCTAAAGCCATACTGACTGTTGCTTATAACTTTGTTTATGTCAAGGAATTGGTCTAGTCTTATCACAAATAGCTTCTCTAAAATCTTTGAAAATTGTGGCAATAAGGATATTGGTCTGTAGTTACTGTACATACTTTTATCGCCATCTTTAAAGAGTGGTACCACCTTGGCAATTTTCATATTGTCAGGAAAACTTCCAGATGAAAAAGATAGATTACATATGTGTGTAAATGGTTCAACAATATAAGGCATTATTTCCTTCACAAGCTTCATATCAACATAAAACCTTGATCTCTTATGAGAAAATGATTTAATTTTATTCATTATGTCTTCTTTGTTTTTTTTCATTCATTCATTCATTCATTCAACCTTTATTTATACAGGCTAGCCTCGTTGAGCCACGGGGACTCATTCACAAGAGGGACCTGTCTCACTCACTCACACCTAGGGTCAATTTAGAGTTACCAATCAGCCTAACATGCATGTTTTTTGACTGTGGGAGGAAACCGGAGCACCCGGAGAAAACCCACGCATGCACAGAGAGAACATGCAAACTCCACCCAGAAAGGCCCCCGGACCGAGATTTGAACCAGGGACCTGCTAGCTGAGAGGCAGCAGCTCTACCAGTTGTGCCACTGTGCTGCCAAGTGCTGTTAGTTTCCTTTAGATGAAAACTATTTGCACAATCCATAATTTTATGATTCACATTTACGAAAGGGATATTTGCTGCTAGACTTGGTCCCACATTCACAAAGTAATTGTTGAATCCATGTACAATATATTTTTCATCGAAAATATCCGCATTATCATTTACAAAGTGTTGAGATACACTGGTCTTTGTTTTATGATTTTTTAAGACATTCATTATTCGCCAAGTCGACTTGGTGTCAACCATTACACTGTAGTATTCTTTTTTATGTTTTCTTATGATACTTACTAATTTATTTTTGTATTTCTTGTACTTTAATTCAGATTCCTGTGTTCTTAATTTCAGAAAGCACAAGTATAAGTAGTTCTTTTTTTGCAAGCATTTCTCAAACCACTAGTCATCCAAGGTTGGCCATCACTATTTTTTCCAGTGTAATTGTTATGCATACAATTTTTTTCATACAGAGTTCCAATAATATTCATAAACTCAACATAAGTAGTATTCACATCATTAACAAAAACTTTGTCCCAATTTTGGTTTGATAAGTCATCAATCAGTCTATCATTTTTTGGGATGTGTTTATTGATTTTGCCTTTTTATTTGAGATATTTTTGATAATTTGATTGTATTTATAGAGTGCAAATATTGGCAAATGATCGCTCAGATCTGTGACAAGAATGCCACCCATCACATCCCCACCAGTCACATTAGTGAAGATATTGTCAAGTATCGTAGCACTATGGGTACCGGTAGGAATTCTTGTGGGCTTGGATATTTAAAGAGTATAAATTTAAACTGCGCATCAAATTTATGAATGTGCTGATGTTATTAGCATCCGTTGTATTACCTAAATCAATATTAAAATCCCCACAAAAAAAACACTTTTTTGTTGAAGTACTTTACTAACAGCTCCGTGATTTTGTCAGTAAATGTATCCATCTTTGAGCTTGGTGATCTATATGCATTTAGCTAGCAATTAACTACTTTTAGCTTTTAAACAGTCTTTTGCTACTTTAGGTTTCAGAGTCTTGCTACTTTAGTTTATAGCTAGCAATTAAAGTTAAGCTAGTTGCTTGCTGCTTTTCACTAGCATTTTGATACTTTTAGTTAGAATTTTGCTTCGTTTGGCCTGTGTTTTGCTACTATAATTTAGTGTTTTTCTATTTTAGGCTACAGAGTCTTGCTACTTTAGCTTATAACAGCACTTAGATTGAAATTTAGCTACCGGTAGTTTTTTGCTACCCGTAGCAAGTATTTTGCTACTTTTAGCAAGGATTTAGCTTGTGGTGGAGACTGCCTCTAAACTCCATGCTGCAGATCTAAATTGTTAATTTTCTATTAATAATTTGCTGATAAAAAAATTAAAATGGTCCATTTATAGCAAACCATTATGGAGATCCAGATAGAGCTCCGGCAGAGCGGAAGGAAAATGCAAATGGTTTCACACCGAACAGAAAAGCTCTTTTAAAATGCTGACTCTGCTGATTATCACAACCTTTGCACTCTGTTCTACTTTCAGGCAGTGTTTACTATTGCGTGAGGAACTTCAGCTGAGGAAGTGGAGCCTGCTCAAACCCTTCACACGCAGAAAGTTACTGTTTGTTTTATTTATAGGCGGGCCGCATCGCTAACGCTCCACATCGTGTAGAGAGCTGCACACACACACGGGTCTGAGGTCAACTTCAGCCTCGCTGCATCGGCTCGTAAGCTTGTTATTGACTAGTTTCAGACATATCAGCTGATACTTTCTTACAACAGAGTCGACGCACTTGATTTTCGTAGCAACGGGTTTTTACGCAACACAAACAAACTTGATTTAGAGAGCTGAGGTAACCGCGGCCGAGATAAACAATGAGTACAACACTACTGCTGGAAAAAAAGAACAAGTCCAACCTAAATAACATGTCAAACTGATAAATGTTTGGTCACAGGTTAAATGGTAAATGGAGCTTATTTATATAGCGCTTTCCAGCCCCCTGTGAGGAGCCCCAAAGCGCTTTACAATACCAGCCATCCACCCATTCATTCAGACATTCATACACCGGTAGTGGTAGCCTGCCTTGCAAGGCGCCATCCAGACCTACCGGGAGCAACTCGGGGTTAAGTGTCTTGCCCAGGGACACAACGACACATGGTGGGCGGATGCGGGATTCGAACCTCCAACCTTCTGATCAGGGGTCGACTGCCATTACCACTACACCACGGCCGCTTGGTTGTTGTTGTTTTTATCATCCATAAAAATATATATTTATTGTTCAGGTAAAACCCATTCAGGAAAGTCCAGTCTGCTCTGACTGGTCGGTTCCTGTAATCTAACAAGACCACCTTTTAGCAAGGAGGTAAAAACAATTGTGTCCAAACGATCAATAATAAAAAGGCTCAAAATAACTAAGAGTTTTTCAGAAGATTACTGTACTACTTTACTAACAGCTCCGTGATTTTGTCAGTAAATGTATCCATCTTTGAGCTTGGTGATCTACAGTATATGCATTTGCAAACAAATGCCATTTGGAATAACAAAAAATACCTATTTTTAATTATTGATGAGCCAAATGCTGTTTTAATGTTTAAAAATGCATTGCTTGTAATATATTTTATGTTCTGCTCACACCCCGGGTTTGTTGCAGCTCCTCAGACTGAAGAAGACTTTTGGATAAAAGACGAAACGTTTCAATAAAAAGAATCCGTCCAGAGGACCTGACTTTTCCTTGTTAAACTATTATTTGTTGTTTTTGGGTGCACATAATAGGTCTAATTAAAAAGCTGACATACAAATCAGTATTTTTGTTGTACAAAAAGAAGCATTTGGAAAACTTAAAACAAATCTTTTTGGATATGCAAAACGAGGACCATCAGCCAAACGATTGACCGTTAAGGGCGAGATACACTCGCGCGTCCTCACGATACGCCAATACGCAGCGTACGTATGCCCCGTACGCAGCGTAGCCCCGCGTAGCCCCTCAGGGCAAGTACGCGCAAAGGTATTTTTTTACTACGCATACGCGATCCGCGTGCGCGATACGCGGTGTCTGACCATAAACTTCCCGGCGCCGGACTGTTTTGTATGTTACACAAATGAAATAAATTCCCCTTCTTTATCGCTGATCGGGCCTTTTCTTTTGTTTTTTTGCCTAAAGTCAAGTAACCGCTTCTTCCTCCGTTCACTCGATGATTGAAATGAATGAATTCAGGTCCTACCTTGGTGCGCGATGTTTTAATATCCCCTGGTGGGCTGTGTGCTGCAGGAAAAGCGCTCCCTGTTATTATTTTTATTTCTGAGAGAACTTTTTATAACATATATAGTAGAAACAGCGCATCAGAACACCGCAGAAGTCTGAGCGAGCTGCTCATGTTAAAGGTTTCACTTTCAACTAGGTTTCACATTCAGCTGACTGAGCGCTGTCAATCAATTCAGTAGGCGTGTCAGCAAGTGACCAATCAGCGTGCTCAGTTGTCCCCTTCGTGTGCAGCAGCTCATATTACAACAAGGAGAACGTCTGAGCTGAAGTCAGCTGAAGTGAAGCAGCCGCTCCGTATACGCGCGTATACGCGCGTATACGGAGTCTGCTTCACTGTATCTCGGCCTTTAGTGCCCAGACAGCTGCTTGCACCTGAATTATTGAGCCTGCATCAGGACAACAAATTACAGTGTTTTCTCATCTGGTCTTATGGGGCGGCCGTGGCACAGTGGTAATGGCAGTCGACCCCCGATCAGAAGGTTGGAGGTTCGAATCCCGCATCCGCCCACCATGTGCTGTTGTGTCCCTGGGCAAGACACTTAACCCCGAGTTGCTCCCGGTAGGTCTGGATGGCGCCTTGCAAGGCAGGCTACCACTACCGGTGTATGAATGTGTGAATGAATGGGTGGATGGCTGGTATTGTAAAGCGCTTTGGGGCTCCTCACAGGGGGCTAGAAAGCGCTATATAAATAAGCTCCATTTACCATTTTACCATTTACTTATTATTTGTAAATGCAACAATTATAAAACTAAAACACTGAGAATAAAACAATACAAGATTTTTAATAAGAAATAACCTCTTTAAGGTTTCTTGGTACCCCTACATACTTCACCAGCACTCAACACTGGTTTATAACTCAGTTGTTTTTGTTTTTTCCGTTTTATATTGAACATAAAGGAGAAACTTAAAAAATATTTGGAAAGAATGCCAAGCATAAACAACTGAAGTTTCAAAATCAATAATATTGAAGAAGTCAGAGCGTTTGTACAGAAAGCTTCCTCGTTTTCAGTGTTACCAGATGTTTACAGGCATTTCTGTTTAGTCTTTAACTGGGTTGAACACAAACTGAAGAAATAATAAACAGAAATAACATTTCCTCTGAAAATACTGTACAGCGTGAACGCTGAGTTGAATGACTTGGTAAAAATTGTTGAAGAGACAGAATCTGAGTAGTTAAAGCTAAAATCAAAACAATGGCTAAAAGCTAAATAACAAAACACGAGCCTAAAACTAGAAGTAGCAAAAGCCCATACAAAACCAGCAAAATCTACATAAAAGCAGCAGAAGGTTAGAGATAAGCTATAAACAGCAAAGGTTAGCTAATATTAAAAGTTGTAAAAGGCTAATATAAACTAATGTTTTGCAAACTTGACGCTCTCGCCCTCCCAAATCTGCTACTCCATGGACGTCAGTGGAACCCAGCTGAATAAATATTTTGTCATCAGTTCAGAACTTTGGCTTCGTTTCTGGCTGTGGCCGGCAGCCCCCACCCGCACCCAAAAAAAACGGTATTTTCCATCTGATAACTTGCACCTCTCTATAAGTCGCTTTGTCCAATTATTGGCAATAAATTGGAAAAATCCATAAACATGTTGCACCTTTATTTAAGTCGCATCTATTATGCGTCACCGCTACGCGTCAGCGTGTCATTTGCCCTACTGAAAATGGCGGCCACAGAAGCATGCACGGAAGGACTTTTAACAAGATTAACACGGTAAAAACAATTATTTGTCTGCTGAAAATTATAGCAAAGATGTGTCTTAGCTTAACCGTTCCTTAATAAATTCACGTAATGGTCAAATCTGCTGGATTTAAATTGTTTCGCTTTGACGTCTTCCAAACGGTCGCGCGCGCTGCGAAAATAAATTATAAATGAATCGAATTTTATCTCAAACAATTCCAACCGCTAACAGTTTGTAAATGACCACCAAGTAATTACTTTCTGTAAGTTTAAAGAAAATCTGTCCTGTATTTCATGAGTTATTTAGATAAACTGTAACGGTTTTTGCTAACAAACACTGGGCTAACTGTAGTTCATACCTCCAGAGCAGGAGGCCGGGCTGCGACAGAGTGTGTCCGACCAGAGGAGGCTGCCTTCGGACACATGAGCTGGAAACGGTCGGTGGACTCTCTGGAAGTGTCAGAGCTCCAGAGCAGGAGGCCGGGCTGCGACAGAGTCAGTCCGACCAGAGGAGCCTGCCATCGGACACATGAGGTGGGAATGGTCGGTGTACCCTAGCGGACAAAAGTGGTACTGCACCATTTGTTTGCCAAAATGAAAAACGGTCATATCTGAGCCAAAAATTTGTCTAAAAATATGGGAAAAAATCCATAAACAAGTCTCACCTCTCCATTTGTCGCAGGGCATGCAAATTAGGGAAAAAGGTGAGACTTATAGACCGGAAAATACGGTACCCACCTCTCCCCTCTCCTCCCCCCTTCTGCGTAATGTCGGCGTCATTACCGTATGTGCGAGACTTTTTTTCATTATCATATGTTTGATCTGCGTGCAGAAATCAAAAATATGTTAGGAATTTTTTTGTCTCCAAACCATGTGTCATTTTCACCACTTTTATTGTCTGTCCAACAGATCTCACTTGTAAATGAGTCTTTGAGGCTCAATGTGACTTATCTGTTTAAATAAAGGTTGAATGAATGAAAAATGCAACCAAAGCAGATTAATTATACAGTATAAGTAGCATCACGCTAACTAAAAGCTAACATATCCAGTGATAGTTAAAAGCAGAAAAAATAGATTGAAGCTAAAAGTAGCTAAAGGCTAGTTAAACATATAAGGTTAGCTAGAAATAAAAAGTAGACAAAGGTTAGCTAAAAGTAACATAATGTTAGCACAAAAATAAATGCAAAACGCTAAAATAAACCAACTGTAATAAAAATCTAAATAAAAGTTTTAAGTAGCAAGATGCTATCTAAAAATGCTATCTTGAAAAGAAGCCCAAAGCTAGCTAAAAGTAGCAAATGGTAGTCTCTTCCAGCACTTGGCAAAGCAGGTCGCTTCTCTTTCTGCTCCTCTCCTCCCTAAGTTTTCCTCCCCCTGCTTTTGCATTTTTGTCTCGTCTGTAACTCTTCAGTGCTCACTCGAACCAATTTGAAATGGATTTAATTGCGTGGGCTGTTTCCTCCATCGATAAAAATTTTTCCACGAAACGCTCCGGACCAGGAGAACCGGCGTGCCCCCTCGACACGCATGTGGTGGGCTACATTATGGACTCGGGGCGAGTGGAAGTTAATGTGTCTGACCGTTCTTTCTGTCGAAGACGTGGAAGATTTGTGGATTATTGGAGTATTGGTGGCAGCTGCTCTGCTTTTTGGCGTTGGCGGAGGTTTCTGCTACTGGAAGCTGAGGGAGACTGCCGCGGCGATCAACGCGCTGGCGAAACTTCCTGCTCAACAAGATTCTTTGATCCGGGCTATGACCTCAACGACCCAGCTGTTGTACGAGCTGAATCGCACGATGGGAGCAGTGGTGGACAGCCGCGGACCTGCAGTGCGTTTTGGGACTCGTTTACAGCCGACCGGGCTTCATCAGGGCACAGATGGGGATTTGTAGCTCGGAACCTCACATGATTCGGCGATTTGGACCTAGACAGCACCTGGACTTCAAGGCTGCAGTCAAAGTACACTGTAGCCTGGCCTGAAAATAAATAAAGCAACTAATCTAATCGGGACTCAGAGCAACCTTGAAAAGAGGCTGACTGGAAACTTCTCCTGGAGTCGAAAGCTGTTGAAAACTGTCGCTGCCCCCCCTCCCCCCAGAGGTCTCTGTGTGCATTCAGATGGAGCCGAGCTGAGGCCATCTGCAGACTGTGCTTATCTGAAATGATTACTCACGGACTATCTCCCTGCTTGCCATCAAATGCAACATGTCTTTATCCGTGCTGAAGCTGGTAGAGTTTTTTCGACTTTATCATAGAGTGTCCTAAGACAAAATGTGATAGATTCTTTTTTGAATACCAATGATTATCCGACTGTATGTTCCTTTTTCCATATCTGATTGTTGGCGGCACGGTTTAATTACTGTACTGCGGCTTCCGTGCGTACGTCCCTCTTCGGATGGTGCGTGCGCCAATTGCAAAACTTTGTACCTTGGTGCAAATATGCCAATAAAGATATATTCTATTCTATTCTATTAAAAGTTAAAAGTAGCAAAGAGCTAGATAAAAGCGTAAAAATATAAGGTAAAAGTAACAAAAGCATAACTTTGAGCTAAAAATGGTAAAACGGTAAGTAAAAGGAAAAAATGGCAAAGGATAGCTAAAATTAAACGCAGCAAATGGATAGCTAAAAGCACAATAACAATAGGTAAAAGTGGCAAAATCCTAGCTAAAGCTAAAAGTAGCAAAGGGCTAGCTAAAAGCACCATAACCCCAGCAGTTCTTCCTCTGATCTTATCCTCAAATGGTGTCCCTATTGAGTTTGTTGATTCCTATAAATATTTGGGTATCCTGGTCGATTCACATCTGCCTTTTAAACTTCACGTGGAAAACCTAGTAAAGAAACTGAAAGTTAAACTGGGTTTCTTTTTCAGAAACAGATCACGTCTAACACTGAATGCTAGGAAACACCTTGTAACTGTGACTTTCCTTCCCTCCATTGATTACGGTGACATTATCTACATGAATGCTCCTACAAGCACCCTGCGGATGTTGGATGTTGTCTATCATCACAGGACCTCCATCACAGGACTAAATGACTACAGGCCCATCGCCCTAACATCTGTGGTCATGAAGTCCTTTGAACGGCTGGTCCTGACCCACCTGAAGGACATCACTGGACATCTGCTAGACCCCCTGCAGTTTGCCTACCGGGCAAATAGGTCAGTGGATGATGCAGTCAACATGGGACTGCATTTCATCCTGCAGCATCTAGACCACCCGGGGACTTATGCAAGAATCCTGTTTCTTGATTTTAGTTCAGCATTTAACACCATTGTCCCAGACATTCTCTCCACAAAACTCTCCCAGCTCACTGTTTCTCCTGCCATGTGTCAGTGGATCACCAGCTTCCTAACAGGCAGGACGCAGCAGGTGCAGTTGGGGAAAATCATGTCCTCCTCACAGTCCATCAGCATTGGTGCCCCTCAGGGTTGTGTGCTCTCTCCACTGCTCTTCTCTCTATACACCAATGACTGCACCTCTAATGACCCGTCTGTTAAACTCCTGAAGTTCGCAGATGACACTACAGTCATTGGACTTATCAGTGATGACAACGAGTCTGCGTACCGACAGGAGGTGGAACGACTGATGTCCTGGTGCAGCCTGAACAAACTGGAGCTGAACACACTGAAGACAGTAGAGATGAGAGTGGACTTCAGGAGACACCCCCCAGAACTGCTGCCCCTCAAAATCTTCAACAGCCCCGTGTCTACGGTAGAGTCCTTCAGGTTCCTGGGAACCACCATCTCACATGACCTGAAGTGGGAGCACAACATCACCTCCATCCTCAAAAAGGCCCAGCAGAGACTGTACTTCCTACGCCAGTTGAGGAAGCTGGACCTGCCTCAGGAGCTGCTGATCCAGTTCTACACTGCAGTCATTGAGTCCATCCTGTGTACATCCATCACAGTCTGGTTTGGAGCAGCCACAAGGCAGGACAGGAACAGGCTGCAGCGAACAGTGAGGACAGCTGAGAAAGTCATTGGGGCTTCACTGCCCTCCATTCAGGACTTGTACCACGCAAGAACCAGGAAACGGGCTGGAAAAATCACCACAGACTCCACACACCCGGGTCACAACATGTTCCAACTTCTCCCGTCTGGCAGACGCTACAGATCTGTGTCCACTAAGACTGCCAGACACAAAAACAGTTTCTTCCCCCAGGCCATCACCATCATCAACAGCTGATCATCAGACATCCATCAGCGTGACCCCCAACCCATTCACATCCCCCATGTGATGTGAATCCTTCTGTATTTTGTGTATTATTTGTACGTTTTTTTTATGTAAAGTATCTGTATACATTAATTTTTAGCATTTTTAGAGAGACACTTTCTAGAGAGACACGAACAGCCGGAAACAAATTCCTTGTGTGTGTCAACATACTTGGCCAATAAACCTGATTCTGATTCTGATTCTGATCATGGTACACTAAGATTCATAACTGGCTGTAACTACCGTACCCATCACTGCACTCTGTATTCACTGGTTAACTGGACATCATTAACTTCACACAGACTCTTCCACTGGTACATTTTCATCTTTAAATCACTTCTTGGTCTGCTGCCTTCATACATCTCCTCCTACATGTCTCTGTGTGAGTGCAGCTACAGCGTGCGCTCTCAGGACATGATAACCTGCAGTGTTCCGTCAGTGAGGACTGAACTAAACAAAAGGACCTTCTCCTACTCCGCTCCCTGGAATATCTTACAAAAAGATCTGAAGATCTCGACCTTGATTTCTCTAAATGGCTTTAAGAATCTGTTGGAATCCTGACAGAAACCAATGCAGACATGTTCCTGTTTTTGATTTTCTACATTTGCCTTATAATCTGTCTGTTTTGCTACTTTGACATCTTTGTTTTAACTTGTAAAAAAAAAAAAAAAAAATTATGTATTTCTCTCTTATGTTTGTCTATTGTTGATTGTCCAAGGAAAATCTACTGTTGCTGTTGTCATCATCCTTTAGTTTGCAGCCAGGTCTCTCTTGTAAATGAGTCCTCGATGGGATTAACCTGACTAAATAAAAGGTTGAATGAAAATAATCGTACCGGTAGTTAAAAGCAGTGGAGTGTTAATTAAAAGCACGATAACAGTAGGTAAAAGTAGCAAAATGCTAGCTAAAGCTAAAAGTATCAAAAAGCAAGCTAAAAGCACCATAACTGTAGTTAAAAGCAGCAAAGTGCTAGCAAAAATCACACAAAAAATAGCTAAAAGTAGCAAAATGCTAGTTAAAAGTAGCAAAGGGCAAGCTAAAAACAAAGTAGCATAAGAAAACAAAAACAGAGCCAGTTTGTTGAAGCAGATTTTAAAGGTAATGCCTCCAGTTTGAAGAAATCTCCATGTATTTTTATGGGGAAAATATTATTATATAAAGTTACACATTTTGAAAGTATAAAAGTTACAAAAACAAGTCATAGAAGCCATCTCCTGAACGAGCCGAGTTATCTGCTGCGCAAATGTATAAAGAGCTAAAAACAAAAAGTACACAGAAGTAGTTGGACAGAAAAAAAACTGTAGAGAAAAATAAAAAATAACAGTAAAACAAAGGTGGGAACGCTGACTCGGCATTTCCACAATAAATGATTTGTCTGCTTCCAGGTGAACAAAACGGACGACGATGAACAGAACAATCTAAACGAGGAGTGCGGCAGGAAGCAGTTTTTAAATGGTATTTACGGATAAACACGGCCCTAAACTATCGTGGCTCTAAAGATGCACGAGTGTCTGAATGTGACCCAGTGGAAGTGCAGACTCGACACTTTTAGCTGCATCCACCCACAGCGGTGAAGCTACACGGAAACTGTCAGAATGAGTCTGGGTGAGTAAAGGAAGTCATTCTCCTGAGGATTTACCGCTTCCTCCTGCTTATTATTGTTGTGGGCAGATTTATTACAGATTTACCCACAAACACATTTATTAGGATGGACTCCCCAATGGCATCAGCCTGAGGTATTTGTAAAAATGTACACACTAGAAGAATGTACAATAATATGCACGGTCTTAAAAAGTATTTTGTGTTCAAGCTATTTTCGTGCAGTTTAAGAAAATGCTAAAACTAGCTAACCGCTAACACCTGGCAACAAAATTTTACTCATGAGAAGGCATCACCTTTAGCTTTACTGTGAACAAGCAGTGCACCGATGTCCATGTCACTGAGGGGTTTGAATAGTGAGTGTTTGTAGTTTTAGAGGTGAGTGTTTTTATGGACTGGAACTGAACACTTACATGTTTTGGTGCAAGGTATTCAGGTGTGTATAAAAACACAGGTAGATTTTATTTTATTTTTTCATGTCCGAGGCAGCAACGGATCCTTGTAAGTGGAGGGAGCAACTTTATCAACGACCAGGCGCCATGGTGGAGCCAAGGGGGTGGCCAACGGTGGCCTTGCCCACCAGAGATTTATTTTTGGCCACCACACCGGTCACCCCAATCATTTGAGGAAACAACGCTTTTAGGTAATATAAAAAACAGAAAAAGCAGTTTCCTTCCCTACCACTTATTTATCGGCGGCCATCTTGGATTTTGACGTGGAAACCCCATTTTCAAAAGGAACCTTTCTAAAGGCTGGGGCAAAGCTCCGCGCTCGAGCGAGCGCGGCGCCCCGCTGTGTGTGCGCCGTGCGAGCCCCGCTT
>JBBPBX010071137.1:0-10612 GCA_038048925.1 Garcialebias charrua | reverse complement strand
GGTGTGTCTGCAGGTGTGTCGGCAGGCATGTCTGCAAGTGTGTCTGCAGGTATGTCGGCAGGCATGTCTGCAGGTGTGTCTGCAGGTGTGTCTGCAGGCATGTCTGCAGGTGTGTCTGCAGGTGTGTCTGCAGGCATGTCTACAGGTGTGTCGGCAGGAATGTCTACAGGTGTGTCGGCAGGCATGTCTGCAGGTGTGTCGGCAGGCATGTCTGCAGGTGTGTCGGCAGGCATGTCTGCAGGTGTGTCGGCAGGCATGTCTGCAGGTGTGTCTGCAGGTAAGTCTGCAGGTGTGTCTGCAGGTGTGTCTGCAGGTATGTCTGCAGGTGTGTGCAGGTGTGTCTGCAGGTGTGTCTGCAGGCATGTCTGCAGGTGTGTGCAGGTGTGTCTGCAGGTAAGTCTGCAGGTGTGTCTGCAGGTGTGTCTGCAGGCATGTCTGCAGGTGTGTCTGCAGGTGTGTCTGCAGGCATGTCTACAGGTGTGTCGGCAGGCATGTCTACAGGTGTGTCGGCAGGCATGTCTGCAGGCATGTCTGCAGGTGTGTCTGCAGGTGTATCTCTAGGTGTGTCTGCAGGTGTGTCTGCAGGTGTGTCTGCAGGCATGTCTACAGGTGTGTCGGCAGGCATGTCTGCAGGCATGTCTGCAGGTGTGTCTGCAGGTGTATCTCTAGGTGTGTCTGCAGATGTGTCTGCAGGTGTGTCGGCAGGCATGTCTGCAGATGTGTCTGCAGGTGTGTCGGCAGGCATGTATGCAGGTGTGTCTGCAGGTGTGTCGGCAGGCATGTCTGCAGATGTGTCTGCAGGTGTGTCAGCAGGCATGTCTGCAGGTGTGTCGGCAGGTGTGTCGGCAGGCATGTCTCCAGGTAAGTCTGCAGGTGTGTCTGCAGGTGTGTCTCTAGGTGTGCCTGCAGGTGTGTCGGCAGGTGTGCCACCAGGTGTGTCTGCAGGCATGTCTGCAGGTAAGTCTGCAGGTGTGTCTGCAGATGTGCCTCCAGGTGTGTCTGCACGTGTGACTGCCGTTGTGTCTGCAGGTGTGTTTGCATGTGTGTCTGTAGCCATGTCTGCAAGTGTGTCTGCAGGTGTGTCTGCAGATGTGCCTCCAGGTGTGTCTGCAGGTGTGTCGGCAGGCGTGTCAGCAGGTGTGTCTGCAGGTGAGTGCAGGTGTGTAAAGGTGTGTCTGCAGGTGTGCCGGCAGGTGTGTCGGCAGGCGTGTCTGCAAGCGTGTCTGCAGATGTGTCTGTAGGTATGTATGCAAGTGTGTCTGCAGGGGTGTGCAGGTGTGTCTGCAGATGTGTGCAGGTGTGTTTGCAGGTGTGCCTGCATGTGTGTCTGCAGGTGTGTTGGCAGGCATGTCTGTAGATGTGTCTATAGGTGTGCCTGCAGATATGTCTGCAGGTGTGTCTGCATGTGTGTCTGCAGGGGTGTCTGCAGGGGTGTGCAGGTGTGTTTGCAGGTGTGCCTGCAGATGTGTTTGCAGATATGTCTGCAGGTGTGTCTGCAGGTGTGCCTGCAGGTTTGGGCAGGTGTGTCTGCAGGTATGTCTGCAGGTGTGCCTGCAGGTTTGGGCAGGTGTGTCTGCAGGTATGTCTGCAGGTGTGCCTGCAGGTTTGGGTAGGTGTGTCTGCAGGTATGTCGTCAGGCGTGTGCAGGTGTGTCTATGAAATCATAGAGCATTGGATTAATTTACCTGATAACATCTGAATGATACATGCTCATTGTTGAACTTGTGAACTTGGTTCTGAGGTTTTGAACAGTTACTTAGTTCTGAATTTTTAACTACACCTCTGCAGTCAGCTGTCCAGATTGCTAGATCTACACCAGGTCGGATTCCAATTACACACGCCACAGAGAGAGCAGCTGTGAATGTGGGGTTTCTCGAGGGGAACTTGGGTCACAGATACTTGACCCCAGGAGCTGTGAGATGAAATAGAGGTGTGTCCTGCAGATGAAGGTTGTTAGTGCCTGGTCGAATGTCTCTTGAACCCAGCCTAAGAGGGCCTGTCTGTACTATTGCTTGGGTAATACTCGGGAGGTCCAATTAGACGAAGGCTGGAGGGGTGATCAACCCTGAGTCAAAAACACTTTCAAAGTGCAGTTCTGCAGAAAGGTTAGAAACAATTTAATTGTTGTAGCGAACGTGTTGAGCAATTTCAATTTGCAATAAGAGTTTAACTTTGACCAGACTGGTTCCAGTGAAGTGGAGACAAATGAAAACATGAACTGCTGCCATCATTTCCTCACAGCTATTCATGTTAAAGATATACATGTCAATTTAGTTAATTACATACAATTTTAGACTGATTTCCACCATAGGTAACAAGCTGTAGTACTTCCAGTGTAGCCAGGGGCACTTCCAGCAGGAATATAAAAATGTTTTTGATATTTGCAGACATTAAATTGCAGAGTAATGCAAAACTGATATTACTGTAAGTTTTTTATTAGTATAATTTTTGCATTGGGGGCTTTGGGCTCTATAAGGCGCTGTTGGTTCTCACAATGTAGTATATGTATGTTATTGAAAAGGATATGCAAAGACACGCACGCACACACACATCCTTGTGTGTGTGTGTGTTTCATGTTCTCCAGGTGATGTGGAGCTAATTGGCAACCAGTGGTCTCCAGTGGAGTTCATTTAATGACTACCTCCATATTTCTTCCTGTATATTAAATCTGATTTCTGTGAAAACAAAGCATTTTAAGTCCTGATTCATGTTCATTAACCCAGGTACATGAATCTTACAAAGTTGAGACAGGTCCTCTGGACAGATTCTTTTTTGTTTAAATGTTTCGTTTTTTTATCCTAAAGACTTTTTAAGTCTGAAGAGCTGCAACAAGCTCTGCAACAAATATCATCATGCCAGGACTGCAGTCTACACTCACATGCAGGCCAGCGGCCACTCTTTCAGGGATGAAGATGTGCACTTCCTTGAAAGAGGAACATTGCTTTAGAGAAGAAAAGGAAGCCTTCTTTGTGAAAAGAACCTATGTTTTGTTTAACATGGGCTGAGGCCTACCGTATTTTCCGCTCTATAAGTTGCACTTTTTTGCCTTATTTGCATGCCCTGCGACTTATTGAGCAGTGCAACGTGTTTATGGATTTCCCCCCGTATTTTTAGACCAATTTTCTCTCAGATTTGAACGTTTTTCATTTTCGCAAAAATGGTGCTGTACCACTTTCGGCCGCTAGGGGTGCAGTATCACTTTTGTCCGCTAGGGTATATTGACCGTTCCCACCTCATGTGTCCGACGGCAGCCTCCTCTGGTCGGACTGACTCTGTCGCAGCCCGGCCTCCTGCTCTAGAGCTCTGACACTTCCAGAGAGTCCACCGACCGTTTCCAGCTCCTGTGTCCGACGGCAGCCTCCTCTGGTCGGACACACTCTGTCGCAGCCCGGCCTCCTGCTCTGTATCTATGAACTACTGTTAGCTCAGATGTGTTAGCAGCTTATAGCTCCGTATTTACCGTAAACGGGTACTATTTATCTAAATAACTCATGAACTACAGGACAATTTTTGATCAAACTTACAGAAAGTAATCATTAGATGGATATTTACAAAATGTTAGCTTTATGAGACATTTGAGCTAAAATTCTATGTTTTAGCTTTGTAAAGGTTTTAGCCTAAAGCTCCGTATTTACTGTAAACGGGTACTATTTAACTAAATAACTCATAAACTATAGGACTTTGATCAAACACAGAAAGTAATCACTAGATGGACATTTACAAACTGTTAGCTTTATGAGACATTTGAGCTAAAATTCAATGTTTTAACTTTGTAAAGGTGTTAGCTTATAGCTCCGTATGCCATAAACTGGTACTATTTATCTAAATAACTCATAAACAACAGGACAATTTTTGATCAATCTTACAGAAAGTAATCATTAGATGGACATTTACAAACTGTTAGCTTTATGAGACATTTGAGCTAAAATTCTATGTTTTAGCTTTGTAAAGGTTTTAGCTTATAGCTCCGTATTTACCGTAAATGGGTACTATTTAACTAAATAACTCATAAACTACAGGACAGATTTTGACCAAACTTACAGAAAGTAATCACTAGATGGGCATTTACAAACTGTTAGCTTTATGAGACATTTGAGCTAAAATTCGATGTTTTAACTTTGTAAAGGTGTTAGCTTATAGCTCCGTATTTACCGTAAACGGGTACTATTTATCTAAATAACTCATGAACTACAGGACAGATTTTGATCAAACTTACAGAAAGTAATTACTGGGTGGACATTTGCAAAATGTTAGCTGTATGAGATGTTTGAGCTAAAATTTGATTTATTTATAATTAATTTTCATAGCGCACGTGACGGTTTGGAAGACGTCAAAGCGAAACAATTTAAATCCAGCAGATTTGACAATTATGTGCATTTATTAAGGAAAAGTTCAGCTAAGACACATCTTTGCTATAATTTTCAGCAAACAAATAATTGTTTTTACCGTGTTAATCTTGTTAAAGTCCTTCCGTGTGGCAGCCATTTGCATCAGAGCTAACCACCGGTCCACATTTTGGGTTGTCAGCGGTGATGCGTAACATACGCAAAGCGTCAGTGGTGACGCATAATAGATGCAACTTAAATAGAGGTGCGACATGTTTATGGATTTTTCCAATTTATAGCCAATATTTGGACAATGGGACTTATAGAGAGGTGAGACTTATAGAGCGGAAAATACGGTACATGTTCATCTGTCACCCTCTTACAATGCTGTTGCTTCACTCAGCCCTCGGCTATAGGGCACTAACAAACAATTGTAAGGCTGATGGTCCTCCTAGTAAACTGGTTGATCCACTATGAGAAGGTAGTATTTCGGCAGCTAAGGAATAAATGCACAACTGCCATCAAAGCCGCAAAACGTAACTACTTCTTATCTCAGACCTCCAAAAATCTAAACGATCCTAAAAAATTCTGGAAAACCATCAAATCTCTCTCAGGCACCCCCCAATCATCATCTGACCTCCCATCACAATTTCTTGTTGACTCTGTTCCTGTGTCAAATAAGCACGAGATCCTGAACTGTTTCAATAAACATTTTGTTGCTTCTAGTTCATTATTTGACACAGTTACAAACGGAAAATCAGCCACTTTATCTAATAATCAAACTTCTACAAATCAAATCCCTCCTACAAGTCAACCATCTGTTAATCACACCTTCTCTTTTTCTCCGTTCTCAGTCAGTGAGGTAAATAAACTGTTAAATGATCTTGATCCTAAAAAATCTGCAGGTCCAGATGAACTTCCACCTTACTTCTTAAGGCTGGCTGCTCATATCATCACAGTCCCTGTGACCCACATCTTTAATCTGTCCATAAGCCAAAACACCATTCCGGATGCTTGGAAAACAGCCTTTGTTCTTCCTTTGCTGAAGGGAGGTGACCCCACCTCATTGAACAATTATCGACCGATCTCTAAACTCTGCATCTTAGCCAAGGTTCTAGAAAAACTGATAAACTCTCAGATCAAAAACTATCTGGACTCATTTAACATCTTACCTCTTCATCAATCTGGTTTCAGGAAAAAACACAGCACAACAACTGCTTCTCTGAAGGTTCTGAATGATGTTGTTGAAGCATTGGATGCTAAGGACTATTGTGCTGCACTTTTCTTAGACCTGTCTAAAGCTTTTGACACTGTGGATCATAACATCCTGTGTCATAAGCTCTCAGAAATCGGTTTCTCTGATCACACCATCGGTTGGTTTTCTAACTATCTTTCCAATCGGAGGCAATGTGTTCAACATAACGGTACTTTTTCCAGCTATTTAACAGTTAAAAATGGTGTACCACAAGGCTCAGTTTTAGGACCCACTCTCTTTACAATCTACATAGCTAATGTAGGTCACTGCATCCCTGATGCATCCTTACATTTCTATGCTGATGATACAGTTGTTTATTGCCGAGCTAAAACAGTAGCTAAGGCTTTCCAGTTACTGCAATCCGCTTTTGACATCATCCAGTCAGATTTGTTCCGTCTCAAACTTGTCCTAAATGCTGATAAAACAAAAGGGATGTTTTTTTCAAATAGGAAGGCGGTTCCAGCAGATCCTCCTCTGATTTTATCTTCAAATGGTGTCCCTATTGAGTTTGTTGATTCCTATAAATATCTGGGTATCCTGATCGATTCACATCTCTCTTTTAAACTCCACGTGGAAAACCTAGTGAAGAAACTGAAAGTTAAACTGGGTTTCTTTTTCAGAAACAGATCATGTCTATCACTGAATGTTAGGAAACGCCTTGTGTCTGTGACTTTCCTTCCCTCCATTGATTACGGTGACATTCTCTACATGAATGCTCCTACAAGCACCCTGCGGATGTTGGATGTTGTCTATCATGGTGCACTAAGATTCATAACTGGTTGTGATTATCGTACCCACCACTGCACCCTGTATTCACTGGTTAACTGGACATCATTAACCTCACGCAGACTCTTCCACTGGTACATTTTCATCTTTAAATCACTTCTTGGTCTGCTGCCCTCATACATCTCCTCCTACATGTCTTTGCGTGAGTGCAGCTACAGTGTGCGCTCTCAGGACATGATTACCTGCAGTGTTCCGTCAGTGAGGACTGAACTTGGAAAAAGGGCCTTCTCCTACTCCGCTCCTGCTTCATGGAATATCTTACAAAAAGATCTGAAGCTCTCGAACTTGACTTCTCTAAATGGTTTTCAGAATCTGTTGGAATCCTGGCAAAAACCAATGCAGATTTGTTCCTGTCTTTGATTTTATACATCTACCTTATAATGTTTTGCTAGTTTTTTGATACTTTGTTAAAAAAAAATATATATATATATTTTTTTTTTCTCTCTTTTGTTTTCTATTGTTTATTGTTTGTTTGTTTATTGTTTAAGGAAATTCTACCATTGCTGTTCATTGTTCTTTAGTTTTAGCAGGTCGCTTTCGTAAATGAGCCCATGAGGTTCAAAAGATTTACCTGACTAAATAAAGGTTGAATGAAAAAAAAAAGTATTTATAAGATAGAGTTTATTGCAGCTCCTTAGACTGAAGAAATCATTTGAATAAAAGATGAAACATGTCAACAAAGAAGGATCCGTCCAGACTCGGATCTGACTCAACCTTGTTAGAAATCATTTTAATCTGTTCTTGCAGGCTGCTTCTTTGTTGGTGTGGTCTTTGATCATGACCTTATCAGTATGTGAAGGTAAACACAGCAGCCATGATCCAGGCTCTGTTCCAAAGTGATCTGACTGGATGTGAAGTTGTCAGACTTGATTTGAACTTCACAATAAGAAATCGGGGATATTATTACAATAATTTGCCTTTTTTAGGACTTGATATATAAGACAAATCATGGGTCAGAAAATATTAACAAAAGATAAAGACTATTAGATAAAATAGCATACTTGAACTTGATACAAACAGTAGTTTGTTTAAACCAGGAGTGTCAAACTCACTTACAAAAGGAGGCCAAAATTAAAACCTTTTTCAAACTAAGGGCCAGTTTCAGAATTTACATTAACTTAAAGGGATTGTGACATGATTTTTTTACTATTCATAAAATTGCTCAAAATATATATATTTTATCATTTAAATATGTTTGTTTTTGCAAACAAAATGATAAATCACTTTAATTTTGCTTTAAAAGTGATTTTGAACTTCAAGCCGTGTTTAATCATGGGAAATCCCATTACACGCGAACGCACCATCTGTGATGTCACACCGGGCAGAGCTCTGGGCTTGTCACAGTGCGCAGGTATGAGCAGCTCGACATGAAGGAAGTCTGATACAGCATCAGACCTAAATTAGATCCTGTTGTTTCTTGTTCCATCACCCAAACTATTTTCTGCTTCCCAAAATGAAGACAAATAGCTCAAATCTTCACATAGATTGCTAAATTCGTCCAGTTTTAAATTGTCCGCTATTAAAGACACCACAGCCCTCTGCCCAGTGTGACATCACATATGGTGCGTTCGAGTGTAATCGGATTTCCCATGATTAAACACGGCTTGAAGTTCAAAATCACTTTTAAAGCAAAATTAAAGTGATTTATCATTTTGTTTGCAAAAACAAACATATTTAAATGATAAAATATATATATATTGAGCAATTTTATGAATAGTAAAAAAATCATGTCACAATCCCTTTAAGTTAGACTGGTGCAGGCGGAGAAACGCTGGAGAGCTAGTGGCTCCAGCCGTAATGGATGGATGGATGGTGCGGCGCTACCCATGCAAAATTAAGCTGTTTTGACCATTAAAATTCATTTATTAAGGAAAAGTTAAACTGAGACACACCTTTGCTATAATGTCGAGCAAACAAATAATAGTTTTTAAGTGTCAAATCTTGTTAAATTTCTAAGAACTGTGGCAGCGAGTTCTCTCGTGCACACTCGTTTCATTCAGCTGGTGCAAGCGAAGGAACGCTGCAGAGCTAGCAGGTCCAGCTAGGATGGATGGATGGCACCACCCGGCCCAGGCGAAATAAAGCTGTTTTTGTAGGGTTCCTGGTTTTCTCCCTGTGTTTGTCTCTCCCACTCTCTCCACAGCACATTTCTAATTGTCCTGATGAGACCCACCTGTTGCTGCCTGATGAGGACTGGTTCTGGTGGCCTACTTAAGCAGCAGCTGGACACCTCTTCAGTGCTGGGACAACTTCTGCCTTTGGGACCTCCATGTCCTGCTCCTCTGAAGTCCTTCCACGGTCTTCCTCCAGCACTCTCGGGTGCACCTGCAGAAATCATCAAGAGTCCAGTCTCATCAGCTACTCAACAAAAGGCTGGGTCTGCCTGTTCCTCTCTCCACCGCTCCTCACCTATATTCAACACCACGCCAAGAACCAGGACCACTCTTCTTTGATTCATCCATCTAAGACAACAAGTAAGACAATTCTGATTACTTCGAGATTCAAACATCAACCCTCCAAGATTGGATACTCACCTCTACTCCGTTCTCTTGCAGCTCCAGGCTTCCACCTTCACCTGTAAATAAAGAACACTTATTTTGTATTCCTGGTTGTTGTGTATTCTTTCTCGGTCTGCCACTTCGGGGTCGTACAAACGCCACCATGATAGTTTGTCCCAGCCAAACTGACCCCTCTGGCACGACTGGGGAGGAACCACCTCAACCAGGTAGTAGTCAGGGAACAGACTCTGTAACTCTAGCCTTACAACAAGTTCTTAAACAACAAGAAACTATGCAGAAAAATCTCCTTCAACTAGGGAGTATGGTACATTCTCTTTCTCTCCAACAAAAGACAAAAATTAATCCCTCTTCTCCTCCCAAACAGTCTACAAGCATGGAACCCACGGAGACCAGGCACGTTCAACATGTCAAGGAACCTGACATCAAGCCTTCTGAATTTTTTGAGGGCGATACAAGAAAATGCGGTGGTTTTTTGCTTCAATGCAACCTGGCGTTCAGCCGTGCCCCGGTAACGTACTCCACTGACTCGTCTCGTGTGTCATATATTGTCGCCTCTCTTAAGGGTGAAGCCCTGCAGTGGGCCAACGCTTACCTCCGACGACGTCGAATCGAGACTTTGCCATTTGCTGATTTCATCCAGGACTTCCTCAAGGTATTTGACTATCCTTTGTTACAAGAGGAAGCCGCTCAGAAATTATTTTCAGTCCGGCAAGGACGAGAGACTGTGGCGAAGTTCTCCATTCACTTCCGCATTCTGGCGGAGGAATCCGGTTGGGGTGAGAGGGCGTTACGTAGTTCCTTTCTGAATTCGCTCAATAGCAACATTAAAGATCAACTGTTCACTAGTGAATTACCTGCTGACCTAGATGGAACTATTGCCTTGGCTATTAGAGTTGATAACAGAGCTCGAGAACGTCAGATGGAGGAGAACTACAACTCCCATCAACAACTGTCATCCGGAAGGACTCCACCGGTTCCCATGACGTCATTTTCCGAACCCGAGCCGATGCAGATCGGACACACTCGGCTGACACCGGAGGAGCGACAGAGACGCCTACAAAACAAAGCCTGTCTATATTGTGGAAGGAAGGGACACACTTTATCCGCCTGTTCTCTGCGGGTAAAAGATTGAGCCCACCAGTTAAAAAGGAGATGCTGGTGGGTACTATTTCTGATACTCCTGTAAATTGTTTGAAACTGCCCGTCACTCTTTGTATTAACACTGTGACTTTCCCTGTTCAGGCCCTGGTCGACTCGGGTGCCGAACAAAATTTGATCAGCCAGAGCTTGGTGGACGAACTCCAGATCCAGTCTCTAAAATTGGACCAGGACATCTCTGTTTCTGCTCTCACTGGTCAAACCGTTTCAACCATTTCACACAAGACAATAAAATTTAGGTTTGTGGTATCTGGTAACCACCAAGAATTGGGTGATTTTCTTATTGTCGAGAAACAGAGATTGCCCATCATTTTGGGTTATCCATGGCTCAGGTTACATAACCCTCACATCAATTGGGAGGAGGGTCGTATTGACAATTGGGGGGTGCGTTGCTCAGCTGAATGTCTTCGCTCAGCCATCTCTTCTAGCCCTGTCAAACAAACACCTTTTGAACCCATTGATTTATCCGTGGTCCCTGAAGTTTACCACTCCTTAGCAGCTGTTTTCAGTAAACAAAAAGCTTTGTCGTTGCCGCCACACAGGCCATACGATTGTGCCATTAACCTGAT
>JBBPBX010071136.1:0-17567 GCA_038048925.1 Garcialebias charrua | reverse complement strand
ACATAGCTTTTGAATAAAGTTGCTCTGCTCTGCTCACCACAGACTCATGTTCAGGCTGCTGTTGTTACGCCGTATTTTACATTATTGTGTTTAGCATTTATCTTCTTTTAGCATATTGTTTGGCGTTCGTTTAGCATATACGGTATCATAGATCCTTATATACTTTCTTTTAATACTTTGTATTTTTGCTATAGGTGTACCTGGGACTCTGAGTACATAATTTTGTTCCACCTCATGTACCTGATGTGAATGACAAATTATGACTTGAACTTTTAATTTAAAAACAGAATGGTTGGAAAACATACTTCTCGTCATGTGTTGGGTATTTGTAGTTATTTTCATAAATTAAATACGGTAAGTAGATATCAAACTTGAAATCGTCATGTCAGGGGAAAAAAATTATTATTATTTTAGTTTTAACAACTTCTAATGTAAATAGCTTTATGCAAAAGTAACATATCTTTTTTTAATAAAGTACCAAACTTCATGAAAGTACAGGATGTCTCATTTTAATATATGCTCATTTAATGAAAATCTTTTTTCGAAGTAAATATAAAAAATCTAATGCAACTTGTCAAAAGTTTGCATGATCTTAAAAGTTTATAATTAATTAGAAATTAGTTATGTTGTTTTGGCTAAAATGCAAGCATGCATTGTCCAAAGTTTATGGCCTCTGCAGTTTTTAGTCAGCTATCGCTGTTGAATTAATCTACAATGCTTCCTTCATGAATTAAAACTAAAAAATTTCCCCCTGCCTAAAGCGCTACGGGCGAAGAATGTCTATGCGACGTGAAATAATCCACATTCGGGACTCTTTTTAGTCTAAAAATGAGCAAAATGAGACACAGAGTCATTCCCATGCCACATGCGACAATCTAATATAACAAATGCTCCTCGAAGAAGAAACCAAAACACATCCAGAGGGGTGTTCAGTTTTCAAGTACCACGAGTTACTTCTAAAAATGGAATTAAATATTCAAGAAATCCCTTGGAAATGTTTTGGGACGACAATTTTGACTGCATACTCTTTATTTTTTGTTTACGAAACGTCAATCAAGAATAAATTAACGCGAAGTATTTTTCAAAAATTAATTTTAGCACTCCCCGCCAAACAGTACGAAAAGTGGTACAGTCCTGGAGGTTACCGGAAGTTGTTTCAGCTGCCATGTTTGGTTGCTTTGTTGTAGGCTTCTACAGTACTGGGTTTTCCTACAGAATCACTAAGTGTGGAAATGGAGACGAGCTGGAGTACATTTCTCTTCCAAGTAAGTTATCTGTTTGGGAGGGAAACCGGGATAGGTCGTAAAACAACCTTAAAATAATCCTTACGCACTGTTTATCATAGCAGCAAATCCAGTTTTTTGAACGAGTAGCACCAAGAACAAGTATCGAAGCAAAACAATGGTTTTATGAATCCAGGCTTCCAGCTGTGAGGCTTGGGGAATGACGCTAGAACAAAAAAAAATCAAAGCTCTCTAGATATAAACGGCTTGTTTTATATTGTTAGGAACATTTTGATTGCGGCTGTGTAATACTTCGACGGCGTTGGGGGGGGATTTAATTAAGTTTGGTTGTAGTCGGAGCCAGCAAAACATGCGGGATCACTTGGAAGTAAAGCTGGAGACGCCACTGCTGCACCGTTACAATCGAGCCAGACTCTGTTTTTTCCCCCTTTTTTTTGACTAGAGGCTTTGATCGGAGATGAAATGTCTGCGAAGATGTCTCAACGCAGCACTTCAAAAAAAAAAAAAAAAAAAAATGCCGTAGCTTTTCAAGTGGCTAGCGTTAGCAGACGTTCAGTTAGCAGCTGCTGAGATTTAGTAACGGCGGTTCCCAAGTCCGCGGTCAACTTTCCGCCTGCGTTAGCCGGTAACTAGCCGAGTGGCTAACGATGTTTTAGGCTACCTTCGTTAAAGTCGCTGGCTAATTTGGCTATTGGTGCGATGAGTTAGCAAAACTAACGTTACATGACTTGTTAGCTAACGTCATTCAGCTTTCTGCTAATTAATCAGTTTATTCTGGTGAGCTGTGGAGAAAAGAATTCAAACTATGCACACGGCACTAGCTAACTAGAAACGAAGCAGCAGCTTTGAAATGAGCAACAACACAACGAAATTTAAAAATGATTACAGTGTCCCACACACAGAGAAAGTTCAATGCTACTGCTGACTGAGATTTGCCCTATTTTATTACGAATGTTGTTTGCAGGGAGAAATTGTTTATTTATTTTATGGCCTTTTTAGCAGGACTGAAAAAGAGTCTGGTTTTGAGCATGTGAAGTGTGATTCAGACACGAGATATTTTACTAACAATGCTCCTGTACGTTTATTTCTCTGCTGCCGTTGTATTTATTTTTCCACCAAAATAATTGTTTTTAAGTGCATTTGTAAATCTAAAACTGTTTTTTTTTTTTTGTGAGGTGAACTTAGAAGTTCTTAACACTCATTCACAAATTTACTTTTAAGCTCACTTTTAGTGAGTATTTAAATCTATTTTTTAATTTTATTGATTCATTCCAGACATGTCAAAACCATTGTATAGGGTGTGTCAACATTAACACTAATATGAATCTGTATCTATACAGTATACGTACACCTGTACATATTACACATGCATACACCCTTGTAAAATACATTTATATCCGTAAATGCATCTGCTTTGACTGAACGCACACAAAATAAATAAATCTGTTAAATATATATAAATCTATAAATACATCTGCATTTAAAAAAAATCCAGTTACTGGATACCCAGTTCATTGTACAGTGTATTGAACATTTTAAGAATTAGATGAAAATAGGGTTTTGTATGATATATTGTGGTTGTAAAATGTTTTGCTGGTTGTAAATATCTTATTAAAGAGTGCAAAATGTAGTCTGTTTAGAAATACAAACGGTTTATCATCAAACCGTAGCATAGCTGATTAGTCAAAGTGTTTGAATTAAAGCGATGGTCTATTTTTGAGATTTGCAAAGTAAGTTGGAAGTTATAGTCCAACAAACTTTAAGCGTACGACACAAAATACGAATGGTGCACTGTTGTTACACATTACAGTATAGTCTTCTATGTGATGCAATTTACCATTTATAATAGTTTATTCTGGAGTTAAAGATTGAGCAGCTGTTCGTATTTTTGCACCTAGAAAGCATTTGTTTACTCAGTTTCTGCACCCAGTAATCCTCAGTTTGAATGTTGTACTGTACTTTACAGTCACACTTCATTGCGCAGTTGTTTTCTTAAAAAAGATAAATAAAAAGGGCGACTAAATAAATTTTGATTATTCATCTTGCACTTGGAGCCATACACTGGTTCTTTGCCCAATTAAATCTTTCCCCAAATTCTTGGACCCATCCCCCCATGATGATACTGGAGCACCACCACCAGCAGACCTAATGGTTAGCAGTGGGTGGCACCTGCTCAGGCCAGTGGCTGTGACCAATCGGGGACAAACTGAGCTTTCTGTGGACCAGGTTTACTGGCTTCTGTCCTTACAGAAAACATCCTAAAGTACTTTTTGTTCAAACGTTTAAATATCGTTTGCAGTTGTGTGAATCATACTTTTTCTTAGGTTTTTAAGCAGTTTATTTATGTTCCTTGGTTGTACGCATGATGTAAAGTTGGAGGAACTTGAGTGTTTTTATTTACCGTATTTATTGTTTTTAATGAAATTTTAAAATTGAGTGTTTGTGTGCCTGAAAGTCTTATGGCATTTTCTGGCAACTCTGATATTGTACAATGTTTAATAATAAATGTTTTACGTTGCACTAAAATATTGAATTGACGTTATCTAAATTGAAAATTTTGCACTGCATATTTTTAAGTACATTTAGCAATATTTTACATAGATTTAGAACTTTCTGAGGCATTTTGTATTGTGAAGCAAACAAAAATGCATTTTTGTGGTAAAAAAAACAAACAGTTTGCGTAAATATGAAAATCTCTTGTGTGATATTCATTCAAATAAGGAGTGTTTTTAGGTCCAAACAAGGTTTGACATATTTATAAAAAGTCTACTTATCAGGTGTTGTCATTAAAATATATTTGATTGCAATCATTTACAGTAGCTTAATAAATGGTTTTAAACTTGAGTATCCAGTTTAGGCTTTGTTGGTTTTAATTACTAATTCTAGTTTACAAAAGTTTTTTTTTTTTTTTTTACCCTTGGGGAAAAAACCCAATGTGATGCATTTAAATCTGTTATTGGTAGTTTTATACAAAAGTACTATTTATGTGCCAACTTTATACTTACGCCATACCTTTTATAAAGTCCAACTGAAACTCTTTAAGGAATTACGTAGTTGGGGGAGGAAAAACACGTCAGTTCCCAGAAAGGTTTTAGGCATATACTTCAGTACATCTCAGACTTTTCTTTATTTCAGATAGGATATTTTTTCCTAAGAAAAGTAACATATTCAGTGTTAAGTGGCTTAAAGTTGCCTATTTCATCCTGATAGGACACCTCTAACACATCCTGGTACACAAAACTGTCAAAAAAACCTGTTAAGTTTGACTAAATTTAACAGCTTCCAAAAATATTACAGTAATTCACTTCTAGTTGTTGCCTCATCAAACAGGGTTTTTCATCAAACAGGATTTTAAATCTCTGTGTAATTTTAGTTTTACAGGCTAACAAGTGGACAACTATGTGACTGACCTATGAAAGTTATGTTTTCCAATAATTTTTGTCCAGTCAATAAACTCAATACTGTTTTCCAATAACTTTTGTCCAGTCAATAAACTCAATACTGTATTAGCTGGAGATTTTGTAACTTTGAATGCTATTCAACATCTCAACATGAGGATTGAACGTATAAGAGGGAAAACAGCCATGTAATATTTTGTGTTTAGTATTCACCTCTTTCTTTTTGTATCACTTGTGGTTTCTATTTGTTGTTTTCACAATTGGGCAAGCAGCTGTAGTGTGTGACACAAAAGATTGAGGAAAGGCGGTGCATAATCAGACTATGAGCTCAATTCAAGTCTACAGTGGCCCACGGAGCCGTCAGGACACTCCCTCCATTTTGATGTTATTTATGAGGGAGCAGCCCCAGTTGTCAGAGCGCATTTGTGTCAAAATGGTCAGAGCTGCATGAAGGCACAGCAGCTTACAGGCCCTGCACCTCTGTGTAGAGGGCAGTCTGTCTGTAGTGGCTACATCTGCTGTTCACAAGCTTTACAAAAAGGTTTCCCGGCTGGTATCCCCCCGCAACTCCTGGTGTGCCAGCGGACGGGGTTGCATTGGCATGATGACTAATCCTGGAAGGTGGCAAGTGTAAGCAGGTGCTCAGACAAATGGATGGTGGCATGCTTCACAAGTTCCCAGGTCCAACTGCAAATTATGGCTAGTTTAGCCGAGTGCTGTGTGGATAAACAATGTCTCTGTCTCATGAATAGATGAGCCAAATCAATGAAGATGAGCATACAAAGATCCCCCGCTGAGGCCCGAGTGCATCACTGCTCAGATTTGTGTCCGTCACAATAGGCTAGATGACATAAGGAGGACATTGCGAGGTTCATTTTTCTTTTCGAGCCCGTCTCTTTTGCTGCTCCTGTCTTTGCTGGCCTTCTTCGATGGATGATCGAACCTCAAAAAGGGAAAGGTCAAGCATTTCATCGTAGCCTTTTTGCTGTGGTAGACAACATGGAAGTTTACTGCAAAATCATGTCACACGTTTTTTATTAGTGTGTAAGCATTTAATCTGTATAAGTACCGGTATTCAATATCAATTTATCTGCAATTTAAAAAAAAAAGTTTTTTAGTAGAGAGAAGAAAAAAGTTAAAGGTTCAGTCTGCAGTTTCTGTAGAACATCAGAACTTAGAAAAAATTTCAACAAGCAAAGCATTCTGATCCCTCCCCCTCAGAGCCATATATGGCTCTGCCCCCTTGTGGTCTGTTGAAATTCAAATTCAAGCTCTGTTTTTATTGGCTGATTCAAATTCAAGCTCGGTTTTTATTGGCTGGTTACAAACTTTGTTTTTATTGGCTGGAAAATGGCGGGTCACTTTTTCTTTTTAGAAATGCTTATTTACCACCTGGAGAAGCAAGGGGACAATATTTTTTTTTAGTTTTTTTCAGAGATTACCTCTCTAACATCAATCTAGTGACAGAGTGAAGAAATATGTTAAAAATATATTGTTAGAAAAGTTACATATAGCAGCTTTAATTAAAAAACTTTACCAGAAATAAATAACAGTAAAAGTAATACTGTAGTGCAGTTTCTTTCAAAGCTGTTGCTGCTCATGTTGTGTTGGCTTCGCTGCTATTTTTAGTGTAATTTGACTAACTAGTATCCGTGTTAACAAGTGTTCGGCTGTTTTCGTAAACCATTTCGTAAACCATTTCAAAGTGGCAGTTTACTCTAACCTAAATGCATTTTCTTTGGAAAGTAATCACAATCAACACAGAAAATAATCACAATGAACACACCACTTTTATTTTGATCTACTTTGCTTTAAGGTTGTTTTGTTGTGGGGGTTTTGTGTTCGGTAGCTGTGATCTGGAAAGTTAGGAACTACAGAGCATTTAATGTGTTGTTGAGACTTCCACTCATATTCTTTCTTCTTAACTTCTGAATTGACATTTGACACCAAAAAGGAAAAGTGTCCCCTTGTATCCTTTAAACTCAGAGACTACCGTATTCAATATGGCTTACAGCTACTATCTCAATCATAAGTTAATTTTTAATTCAAATATAAAAAATACTGTATTTTGTTGTAGTAAATAAATATACAAAATTGAGAAATGAGAACAAGTAAAACTTTATTTTGCACTGAGCAGCTGCACTCAATTTGACAAGTCTTACTTTTGTGGCCTACTTTATACTCCTTTAACAGTGCAACAAGAAAATATGCATCTAACAGGAAACTCAGAAAAGGTTTACTGTAGTTTGTTTGATTATGCAACATCAAACAATGAAACTAAAAATAGTATTCTGTGAAAACCACAAAGGCAAATACAATCATTAAAACTTGTGTTTTTAACTAAGGCAATCATTTGGTTTGTCCCAACCCAAGTACAGTTCACATTTTTGTTATTGTTGGTGGGAATGCAGAGTTTGAAATATGTTGAATTTAGCAAAAGATGTCCTCACGGGTGGTCTAAAAATGTTTGTACTGTAATTGCTTCTTTTTGCTGCAATCAGTTCAAGATAGGGACTAGGGGTGCACCGATAAATCGGCCCCGATTTCCTAAATTTTCGGAAATCGGTCAGTGCTTGCATGAGAAACTGATTTTGCTTTTTTTGTTTGTTTTAACAACAATTGTCTAAACTTCATTTATATTTCAGAGCACTACCTTGTGACCAGTTAAAACAAGTTTGTGTTGTTTCTAGAATAATGTTCAAGGGTCTGTTTTTCAACAAAATAAGATTGAAATTTGAAGGCGCATTGTGACCTTACAACATCTAACAGTGTTGCTTATAAAACTAAATTGGTATTGGCCAAAATCGGAATCGGCAAGTCAGACTTTGTAGAAATCGGCGATCGGCCAAAAACCTGCAATCGGTGCACCCCTAGATGATTTGCAGATATTTGCAGTTTAATATCTGCCCTGCAACCTGTAAACATCTGTCAGTTTGTACGTTTTTCAGCACTTATTTAAGACGTCCGTCCGATAAAAGTGAACTTTGATTTCGTGTTTCCACCGTGCCATAGTCTAGTTAGCTTGGCATGCATTTTTAATTACTCCAGTGGTTTAACAATACTGTAGTATTAAACAATATTGATATAAATGGACAAAATGCTTTGACTTTTGCCCTTAGATGGTCAAAATGCACATTTAAAATTTTGAAAAATGTTTTCATGTAGCATTTTATTTGGTCATGTCTGTAGTGCAAAGCAGCAGATTGCAAACAGAAACTGGATGTTAACTGTGCTCAGTGACCTCGAGCTTGATGTTAAAAATACTGCCTTCATCAGGATCACAGTTTGACTATATCGCTTGAGCTTTCTTACATTGTGGGTCATAAAGTGATGCTGTACGTTACAGTTCTGTCTTGCACAACTGTTGACTGTCATTACTCTTCCTCCTTCAGCTTCAAACATGCCCAAACAAAATGTGTTGATTCTCTTTTAGACAAAGCTGTGCAATTATCCTGGTCGTTTGCCTTGCATGACAAAATTTTGAAGTCACAGCTTTGGCAAGAAATTAAATACTAATAAATGGGAAAACAAAGCTGAAAAAAACATCTTGCTGCTGCTAATGGTTCTAATTTAATGTCAATTTAATATTGTATGGCAGTCATCCATATTGTTCTGTACCTGCAAAACCCAGGAAGTATGGTGCAGTAGGCCAGACACGGCAAACATATGTGCCACTGTGTTTTATGTTGTTGCATCTAATTTGATGGCGTTTTTTAAGCAGCTTTCTACTTCACTAGACCACATTTTTAGTTCTTTGTAGTTCTTAACTGAGCTCGGTAGTTGAGGTAATGGCCTGCTCTTCAAGAGCCTTCTTGGCAGCTAAACTGGACCCTGCTATGCCTCTAATTTGGTATGCTTGCTTTGCAGTCACATGACGAATCAGCACCGTCACGATGGGATCATTTTTCATCCAGTACTGTATATTTGGATTGTTTTGCATCAGTTGCACGCCGCATTAGCCTCATTAATGACAGACCCACTTTGTATTCTGTAAGATCTTCCCCATGTTAGTTTTCATTGACTTGTCAGAATTGATTTTTGAGTCCTAGCTGACAGCTTCCAGTTGTAGAACAGCTGTTACTAACCACATCGTTTTGATTTACATTCTGCAGGGAGTGCTAGCTGTTCTGAATTGCAATACCCAAAAAGATTGGCACTTGTTGCCGCTGTGCATTAAAGCTTTGATTTAATTTTTATCATGGAAGATCTGAAATGTGTTTGCTCACCCAAAAAAATGTATGTGTTTTGTTTTATTAGCAGGCCAATGAAGCCCTCCACCACCAGCATCAGGTGGCCCAGAATAGCCTGCTGCCACTTCTAAATGCTGGAGCTGAGCAAATTGACCAGAAGCCTATCCTGCCTATCCAAATAGACCAGAAGCCTCCTGTCAGTGCTGCTGAACTCCTCAAAGACAATGTGGCAAGCGGAGGAGGCCAACGGCTACCAGTGCCTGTGATAAAGAAGGAACACAAAGGCAAAACACCTTTTGTGTGCGGCTTCTGCAACAAGGCCTTTCGAGACAGTTACCATCTAAGACGCCACGAGTCCAGCCACACCGGTATCAAGATGGTGTCACGTCCAAAGAAGCTAGCCCAAACAGCTCCCACCATGGTACCTATGATTGCATCCATGCCGCGAGAGAACAACGGCAACCCTTCCTACATCTCCACAGTAGCAGGCATCCTCTCTACGGCGACCACTTCGGTTTCTTCGGGCACAAGTATCATGACGTCGTCCGCAATGGGCAATGTGCAGCAGCAGAATGTCCCGAAGAAACCGCCAAAGCCTGTCAAGAAAAACCATGGGTGTGAGATGTGTGGCAAGGCCTTCCGTGATGTCTACCACCTGAATCGCCACAAGCTTTCCCATTCAGACGAGAAGCCCTTCGAGTGCCCCATCTGCCAGCAGCGCTTTAAAAGAAAGGACCGAATGACCTACCACGTTCGCTCTCATGACGGAGGGGTCCACAAGCCCTATGTGTGTTCTGTGTGTGGAAAAGGCTTCTCCAGGTAAGCATCATATGCAGTACAAGTGATCCCGGACTTACGAGCGAGTTCCGTTCCTACGACTATCTCGTAACACGAAATCTCGTATGTCAAAACACGTGTTGCTCGTAAGTCTGGATTTTCGGTCGTAAGTCGGAAAATTTATGCTAGCGCTACTACGAACACTCGTTTTTCATCACAAACGTTCATACTAGTTCATAAACATGCTCAGAAACTTGTTTCCAAACGGTTAGCTAACACACTTTCATCTAAAAACACATAAAAGTGCTGTATTTTCTGTATGTTCTTTACAAATTTACTGTTCGTTAGTGAGCTCGTAAGTCCGGAACCTCGTATGTCGATGCGCTCGTAAGTCGGGGACTACCTGTATATATATATATATATATATATATATATATATATATATATATATATATATATATATTGAAAAACCTTTTAATTTTGCTGAATAAAACTGATCAACATAATTAATCACACAGGTGTATATTATAAAGTGATAAATTAATCTGCTTCAAACTGATGGGTCCACTGCGAGAAGCTGTAGCTCTATTCATGTGCACAACAGCTCTATTTATTCATATGTTTTCAATCAACAAGTAACTGCAGATACCGAGGCCAGTGTAAACAGGACGTTTGAGTCTGAGATCTAATTTGTACTTATTGGAGGGGGAGACTGAAGTAATTTCACCCTCTGGTGGTTGCATTTCTGGATTCCAGAAGAAAGTTCGAATGGAATTTAAAAAATAACCTAATTATGAATAAATTATAACAGGAAATAGTTTTTTTTTCCCCCATTTGGCAGCGTACAGAAGGAGTTTGATATGAAAGCATTCAAACAATGATTACAAATGCCTAACGTCGCATAGTTTTGCTTTCACCAAAAGTGCAATGAACTGCACTCCGTTGCTTGTACTGTATTGCAATTATAGCAACAGCTTGCAGATGATGTTCAGTCTGTTTTTACTAGGTAAGCACCATCTGTATGAGTTTTATTATCGTTATATATGTTTTAATATAGTTATTATAATGTTCATCCACGTGTTTAAACAGTTGCACATGGGAGAGCCCCACTGAAGAATCAGGAGGTGGGGGGGAGGCGTCTGTTGTCACTTTGCAGTTCCAGCCAGCTTGTCACAGACTCTTTCCCCTAGGAATTCAGTGAACTGTGCGTAATTTCAAGGTCAACACATTTAATAAGTTGAAAATAAACATGTTGCCTAAGAAGTTCTTCTTCTCAGATGTAGTTATTCAGCTTTGAGACACGACACTTGAAAAGGTAGGGGTTATTGATAACTTGAGCTCAGTTTTGCAACATACCTTAAACAAAAATATCACCCGCGCGCCCCCCTGGTTAAGCTGTTCACATTAGCGCTGTGCTGCGCACGGCAGTTTCAGGCATGCCTCCAACATGGTGACGTGTGCGAGGGATTCATCAGCATACAGGAAAGTGAGAATGGGGATTGAATAGCAGAGCACTGAGTCACTGCCACTCAGCCAGAAATGTGGGCACGTCGTGTCTGTAGTCTGCTCTCGTTGTCAGTGGGACAACCAACAGGAGAAATCAGAAAGGAAAAACACATCCGGTCTATAGCATCGTAGAGAAAATTCTACTAGGCTTTTAATTAGTTTAACAATAAAACCAGCAGCATGGCGATGTGGGAGCACACTCCAGTCCAGTATGGCACAGCTAACATGATTCAGCTTCAGCAGAACAGCAGAGGAGCAGCAGAGCCGAGAAGAATCTGTGAATGATGGAGTTTCACTGTAAAGGTCAAGTGGCCAATAACTATTCCAGTGAACTTTGTACGTCAAAAATAGATCAACACGAGTTGTGTTGTCATCAATGTTTACTTGGAGTTGTGTTTTGCTTGTTTTAACCTTAAGATGCATTTATTTATTAATAAAAGATTGAATTTTATTAAAAAAAAACTTGTATTGTCGCCAGATAAATTAACGCATTCATAGGAATTGATTATGCTCGGTCTTACAGGATTATCTTGTTTTTTCACCTATCGTATCTTATCGTGTTTGATGTATAAAACTTTTTTTTGTTGTTGTTTTTAAAAAGTAAAATTGCTCCTAATATTAATTCAAACAAAAAAGCAAAACTGAAATGCAGTTCTGTTTTAGAATATGTTTTTTTTCTTTCTTTTTTCTTACAATCAGGGTGTCCTTCCCATTTCAAAACTGGAAAGTGGAGTTTCAAGGCTGTTTTGAGATGGGAAGCAAAGCATCAATTACAGAATAGCATTGGGGTTATCATGGATGACTAACAATCCACACTATGTTCCTAATAGTTGCAAAGTGTTAAAAGAGTAGTTAAGATCTGTTATTGTTACAGCTGATTTAGACTGCTTGTTGACACTCTTGAACTTTAATAGTTTCATGATCAGGGGTCTGCAACCTTTATGATCAAAAGAGCAATTTTTTCACCTTCGTTCACTACATTAAACCTGTCCGGAGCTGCAACAAACTGCTACAACGGTGGTTATCAACTGGTGGCCCATAAGCAGCTTTAGGTTTGCTGGAGGGGGCTTTTGTGGCCAGTAAGGTTGACATTATAAAGCAAAACAGATCTAATGATCTTTAACATTTGTTAAAGAAAATGATCAAATTCTTGTAAAGAGGGGGCGGGGGGGAAATGTTAGTTTTTACCAAATTCTTTCATAAATGTATTTTTATTTTTATAAACTATATACTGTAGAGAGTTCTTCATACAACATTTCCAGGTCTCTCTTGTAAATGAGTCCGAGGCTCAATGGGATTAACCTGCCTAAATAAAGGTTTAATGATTATAAAGAAATAAAGCACAAAGTATGTTTTACTCCTTGTACTCGCTCCAGTGTTCACATATTTGCAAAAGAAAATTCAGTTTTATTTCAGTTTTGGTCAAAGCCTGAAAGAGCCGCTGCAGAGGGGCCAAAGAGCCGCATGTGGCTCCAGAGCCGCAGTTTGCAGACCCCTGTTCATGACCTTTAGGGAAAAATACTAATATTTTATATTGTTTGCTCATATTGTAAAGATTTGTGTTTAGGTTAAGAAAGAAATAGAAACCATTATCGCCTTTGTATTTTTGTCAGGAGTATAACTAATGGTGTTAAGCAAACTGTGTTTACTAAAGTTTCCAGATAAAGGGGGGGTGGGGGGAAAAGTCCATGTCATTGTAGTGCATGTTTGAAACTAGGTCAAACTAATTCACGCACCAATGATTGTGGAGAATTAACTGCCATTGACTGAAATTTGAAGGATTTTGTGTCCATCTCCTCATTATTGAAGCAAACAGCACATCTGTCTGTTTCTACATTTTAATGCCCGTTAAGACCAGAAATGAACCTTTTACTTTCTCTGTGTGGGACCTTATGTCAAACAGAAAGACACAGTTTTGAAAGGAAAATTTAAATGCCAAATATTTGTTTCAGTTATTTTTTTTATGACCAGTCGATAGTCGAACTCTTGATGAGGTTGATGTAGGGATTGTATCGTCGCTAGAGTACCGTAATAAAATGTCTAAAATAGAAGTTGCACATTTAGATCATCTCATTGAGTGCAATCCAGAAATACAAATTCACCAAGTTTGATTTTTTTTGAGAAGTGAAAGTAGCCGCCGAAAAACCATTCTGTTTGATTCATCTACGCAGGCATTCCTTACACATCACCATCTATCAATTTAACTACTTTCTTCTTTTTTGTCCCCAAGGCCGGACCACTTGAGCTGTCATGTGAAGCATGTGCACTCCTCAGAAAGACCGTTCAAATGTCAAGTAACGGTAAAAGCGTTTGCCATCAATTTTGGTTTTTAATGTTTTGTCTTTTTCTGTTGCATTCCTGCATGACCTTTGACCCTGTCTGCTGTCCTATTTGCAGGCCTGTACCTCTGCTTTTGCCACCAAAGACAGACTCCGCTCCCACATGATCCGGCATGAAGGCAAGGTGACCTGCAGCATCTGCGGGAAGATGCTCAGTGCAGCTTACATCACCAGTCATTTGAAGACTCATGGGCAGACCAACTATAACTCCTGTAACAAAGGTTGGGCACGCCTGAAAATAAAAATACACACTATATTAAATGGAGTACCGCATTTTTCGACCTATAAGTCATGTTGATATTTTTTGGGAGCATAATTTGCATGCCCTTTGACTTATACGTTGAAGCAACATATTTATGGATTTTTCCACTTTAGACATATTTAAACTGATGGGACTTATAGGTCGGTGCGACGTGTACAGCAGTAAATACAGTACTGGTAGTTCAAAAAAAATTTTTTACATTTCCACTAAACACGTGGCTTTACCACTTTTTTCCTTTAGTTTTTAAAGTATTTTATATTTTACCGAATCCTAAACCAGTATCAATGGCTGATAACTGCATATTTCCTGTCCAACAGATCTCACTTGTAAATGAGTCCTCGAGGCTCAATGTGACTTATCTGTTTAAATAAAGGTTGAATAAAAAATAAAAAAGTACGGTTTGACTGTACTAAATGGTTATGAATGTTTTGGGGGTCAAACCAACTGTTGCCTGTAATTTTGAGCCCCGTCTACCAAGACTGAAAGACCAGTTCATTACTGGTTTGCATACAGACATTCAGAGGAGAAAACACTTCTGAGAACTCAGTTGTGTTTCTGCCCACATGATTAACAGATCCAAACTGTTTGGAAGTTAGAGTCAGAGTCAGAGAGTCTTTATTGTCATTTGCACCGCATGTGGTACATGAGATGAAAACGAGATTATGTACACGAGGTCCCAGTTACATCCAACAACAAATGAAAGAGAAAAACAGTAATAACATCTAGAACTAACTAAGAAAAACATCAACTAGTAATACACTAAGCCTAATATAGTGGGAATAAACAGCAGCACGAACATGAGTTTGTATGAGCAGATGGTCACAGATGAACACAGATGAACACAGCAACAAGAAAACAGATCAGCATCAGTATGATGTGATATTTTGCAGTGTTTATTTTTTATTTTATTTTTATTTATTCATGAGTCTAACAGCCTCAGGGTAGAAGCTGTTCCTCAGTCTAGTGGTTCTACACTTGATGCTCCTCAACCTCCGTCCTGAGGGGAGTGGGGCAAAGAGTGAGTGTGCTGGATGAGTGAGGTCTTTCATGATGCAGGTGGCTCTTTTCCTGCATCTGGAGGTGTAAATGTCTGTGATTGTGGGGAGACTGACTCCAACAGACTTCTGTGCAGCCTTCACCACTCTCTGCAGAGCTTTCCTCTCTTCAACTGTGCAGCCTCCATGCCACACGTTGATGCTGGAGCACAGGATGCTCTCCACTGCACACCTGTAGAAGGAGGTGAGGACTGGGCTGCTCAGACCAGCTCGTCTCAGCCGTCTGAGGAAGTAGAGTCTCTGATGACCTTTCTTGATCAGGCTGGTGGTGTTGTTGCTCCAGCTGAGGTTATCATTCATGTGTACACCCAAGTATTTGTAGCTGGAGACCACTTCCACTGCAGACCCACCTATTTTCAGTGGGGCATGGGTGTGTTTGTTCCTTCTGAAGTCCACAATCATCTCCTTTGTCTTCTTCACATTCATGTGAAGATTGTTCTCTTTGCACCAGCTCTCCAGGTGTTCCACCTCCTGTCTGTAGCTGGACTCATCATTGTTTGTAATGCATCCCACCACCGCTGTATCATCTGCAAACTTAACAATATGACAGCCTGGAAGTGTGGCTGTACAATCATATGTGAGCAGAGTGAACAGAAGGGGGCTCAGCACACATCCCTGAGGAGAGCCAGTGCTGAGGGTTATGTTGCCAAGTCCGCGTATTTCAAGCGGCATTGGGCTTGTTTTTCCCTGGAGTCGCTTTTAAATTCGGTGAGCCGCTTGTGGCGGTTTTTTGTGCTTACCATGGGTGTTGCGTCGCTTATTTGGGCTTGTTTTGTGAAATGTACTCCTGAAGTTATTTTAAAGGTATTTTTGATGTTTCTCTGCACGCTTAATAAATATGCTGGTTTGGTGCTGATGTAGCTTTATTGTTTAAACTGCACAATACACTTATCAGACGGCACGATCCTGCATTACTCCGTTCTCTGCACTTTCTATCTTCACACACACACTGAACCCGCGTGCCTACGTCACGCTCTCTCTCGCGGTGCGTTCACTGACACTCTGTAATATACATGCACGAACACTGCTGTATACATTACAGTATTGTGACATCATTTTTGAACTTTGCATATAGTGACACCACATATATATCTTGTATCATTCAACTATGTTCGTTTTTAGCAAACAAAATGATAAATTAATGAAAATTACTTTCAAAGTGAGTTTAAAATTAAAAACCGTGTATCTTCACGGGACATCCGACTACACGCGAATGCAACATTGTTCTTTATTCTTTGTCTAGACAAGACAACGCTAATGTGAGCTCTAAGTGGGGTAAATATGGAAAAAAATATAATAAAGATTGGGAGAAAGAGCGTGCTCTTCAAGACTGGATCCGACCACAGATGGGAGAAAAATGCAAAATGTATTTTTATTTTTTAGACTGAATACGTTCTTTTATGTATAATTTTGCTAGATATATGTAATGCCATAATAAATATGTTTATACTGTTTAAAACTGCCTTTTTTTACACAATGGGATGGGTTGCCAGCTGGGCTTTTTTTGGGCTTTTTTTGAAAGAGCGAGCCGCTTGTTTGTGCTTGTTTTGAAGGAGCTGATCGCTTCTTTCGGTCTGGAGATCTGGCAACCCTGGTTATGGTGGAGGAGGAGAAGTTGTGGATCTTCACGGACTGTGGTCTGTCTGTTAAGAAGTCTAGTACCCAGTTACAAATAGAGGGGCTTAGTCCAAGTGTAGATAGTTTGTCTATCAGAGTTTGGGGGATCATGGTGTTGAAGGCAGATGTGAAGTCCACAAAGAGCAGACGCACGTATGAGTCTTTCTGATCCAGGTGGGTGAGAGCAGTGTGGACCACGGAAGAAATGGCGTCCTCTGTTGATCGGTTCTCACGGTATGCGTATTGATGAGGGTCCTCATTGATGTTGACGGTTGCCTTGATGTGGGACATGACCAGTTTCTCAAAACATTTAGCGACTATCGGGGTGAGGGCCACCGGTCTATAGTCATTCAGACCAGTCACTGTGGAGCTCTTTGGGACTGGGATGATGGTCGCGGTCTTCAGGCAGGTGGGAACTAACTCCAGTGCAAGTGAGGTGGTGAAGATGTCAGCCAGCACCTCACAGAGCTGGTCCGCACATTCCTTCAGAACTTTCTAATTACTAATCATGTTTGGTAATTAACAGTGTAGCTATTAAATCTGGAATTAGCAAACTACAGTACTGCCTGAAAGAAGGAAGAAAACACGTAGACATGAGAATCTTTGGGCATCTTACAATTCAATCCCTCGACGATTCAGAGGGTTGTGCTGCAAAAATCAAATCCGTTGATTCATTTAATTTATCTTGAAACTTTAAGGACTTTGGCTTTATTTGAGAAATACATTTACCGGTACATATTTTCATGTCTAATGAAGAGTGCGTACTAGCATGTCAAAAAGTTCTACTAACTACAGGCCGTTGACCAACAATTATCATATCTAATATTAAAAATGCTACAGAAAGGCTAATGTGGTTAGCATTGTGTTTGTCTCTGGAGATTTCCGAACATCAAATCTTTCAAAAGTATTTACTAAAGGTATGACATCTTCAGCTATTATTTACAGACATCTTCATTGTTCAGTGATGAAAACTTGAGAAAACTGCAGCTTGTTTTTACGACAAGAAGCTACAGTAACTCTACTAGGACAAATGGCACCGCGCAGCACCTACTCTGCTGAGTCTTAAAAGCCGTTTACACATTGGCCAGCCCTCCCCGGCTCTCCCAGCTTCTAACCCGGGTTCGGCGTATTCGCATTTACCTTTTCCGCCCGGGATCCACCCTTGTTCTGGAACCATCT
>JBBPBX010071135.1:3322-18402 GCA_038048925.1 Garcialebias charrua | reverse complement strand
TGGATGGCGCCTTGCATGGCAGTCTGCCGTTTGAATGTGTGTATGAATGGGTGGATGGTTGGTATTGTAAAGCGCTTTCTGGGGCCCCTCACAGGGGGCTGGAAAGCGCTATATAAATAAGCTCCATTTACCATTTAAAGCTTTAGTATTTTGCTAGCAGTTTACACTTGAAATTTTTTTTGAATTTCATCACAGAGTTTACATCTTTAACATCTTTTTCCAAAACATTCCACAATTCCACTCCCTTATTCGAAATAAAACGTCCCTTCAAACTAGTCCTATATCTAGGTTTAACAAATATTTCAGTTCCTTTTAAACTGTAACGGCTTTCTCTCTTTACGAAAAACATTTGAACATTTGTGGGTAGCACATTCTTATGAGCCCTATGCATTACTAACAAAATATTATAATCTACCAATTCATAAAACTTCAATAATTTGAGTTGTTTAAATAATACATTTGATGGATGACGATAAGGCTTTCTAGCAATAAATTAATAATTAAAAAAAATTAATAATAATTAAATATGAAATGTATGAAGACGCCAAGCAGGATGTCTCTTGGGATGTGGTAAAACTGTGCAAGGTTAACAAGTTCTGAAATGTAATTATTTCTCTGGGCAAGCTGGGTGATAGGTGTACACCATATGCCAGCTGAGATGGTGCAAGCACAGATTGCTCAGTGTCCAAAGGACAAGTAACCTGGTTGAACACATTATCAGACGTACTCACCGTGGAACATACGCTTGACCCTAAAAATCCCACACATCCAATAAAGAGATTTAAATGATGAAAACAGCCTTTATCCACAATTCTCAGGACTCATCGCATGCAGAAAATGTCATCAGGTAGCCTGATTCCAACATGATCTACAGCTCCTGCAAGCACCAAAAGCTTCCGCAATACCTCAGGACTTGATGTGATCCAGTAGCTTCAGCTAACACTGTGTTTCACAGCAGATAATTCCAGTTTGAAGGCGAGCCAATCCTCATTTTCTCCCACCTTTTCTGTTGACTTAACTTTAAATGTTAAAAGTGAATACAAATTTTAAAAAGACAAGAAGAAGAAGAAGAACAGACACAGAGAAAGAAATGCTGCCATCTTGGTTTAAAGGGGACCAAATGTAGGATATATAATTTTTTGTGGTTTATCTGTGGGCTATCCAGACCATTTTCAGTCAATTTTATACACAAAATAATGCTTAGATAATAAAATATCCCCTTTCTAATTCTGCCAAATTTCACTTCCGTTCTAAACGACCGGTTTATGAATAATGAGGTCTGAAAGCCACGCCCTACAAAGACCTATTTACATTAACTACGCCCTCTGTAACAGCCAGTATCTCTAATATGTTGTTATTTTAAAATTAGCTCTTTTTTATTACTCATTTGACTTACTGTTAGTGCTAGTAGCTTAAGATAACTTACCAAAAGCCCTCTGCGCGCGCCGCCATTTGCAGCTCCTTTTTTTAGCATTAGCCCACCTTCGAGGCTAATGATAGCTTTTCCTCCTCCGAGCGGGCGGTGTTAGCTCCGCTCGTTGCATGCGGCGCTGTTGGGAGCGATCGCTGCTTCAGTCCACACACAAAGTTCACAGAATGTCTCCAGTTAATTTATCCGCATGAGGCAACCTTTGACCGGACCCCCGGACCTCAAAAGTCAGTAGCTCCCAGCAACTCCCGCACGCAGACGGCGGTCTGCAAAACAAAAGGCTTAAAAAAAAAAAAGGGATGCCGCGACCGGGACGCGAACCCGTGTCCTTCGGATGACGAGTCCGGTTCACTACCTCTGGGCCAACCGGGCAGTTATGCAAAAAGCAGTCTTTCATCGTATAAGAAATAATCACAACCACCTACATTTAGAACGCTGAAGTTTTGATTAGATTTTGATGAAGTGAAAGGTATTCTTAAAATAAATAAGTTGCTAATCTGAAAATATATCGATCAGTGGTGCTTGATGGTACAGACTGTCGCCCCACGAGAGAGTGTGTGTGTGCACAGTTTTCTGCCGGCTGCGCGTTGGGAGCGATATTACACTAAAAATTGAACTAAAACGTAAAAATAACAATTATAAAGTATTATTATGTCGATGTATATATCTAGTCTCACCCCGATTTCTCCGAAACAAAAGGCTTTAAAAAAAAGGGGGGAAAAAAAAGATGCCGTTGACAGGATGCGATCTCCGCTCTCCTGCGTGGCGCTCAAGTGTCGTAACCGCTCAACCAAACTGACAGTTGTGCAAAAGTAGTCCTTCATCATATAAGAAACAAGTCCAAACCGCGAGAGTGTGTGTGCACAGTTTCAACGAGACAGAGTTCATTCAAACAAGGTAATAAAACATTCTGGTTTTACTCGAGATGTGCTGCATGGCTGGAGCAGGGCAAACCCCTAGCCCCCCGGGGGCTAAATAAATGAATAAATGACCGCCAGGTCAGCTCCTAAACCGCTAGGCAACCGTGACATCTTTTATACTCAAGTGGGTGGAGCATCACCAGGGGTTGCTAGGTGAGGGGCTGGACTCAGGCTTGAGGTGATTGGCTACGGTTTGTGACGTCACAAACCGCAGGAAGTGTGAAACGAAGCGTTTTTAATCACAGACAAATAAATCTACTTAGAGTAAATAAACCACTGGGTGCATTTTTTTGGCACAAGGACTGTTTTTTTATGAAGTAAATACCCAAAGTTGAGTAAAAAAACATTAAAAAGTGAATTTTGCATGTGTGGTCCCCTTTAAGGCGGGTATCATGTCTGCATTTAGAACGACAAACACATGAACGTCACATGTGGAAAATCCCATTTTCACCCACGAAAACATACTAACACAACATGTGAAATGTGTTTTGTACGTGTTTTGTGTAAATGTGGGTTCAAAAAACGCAAACTTCACATGTAGAAAATCTCATTTGTATATCTGAAATATATGCACATGAAACAGGTGAAACACTTTTTGCACATTTCTTGACATAATATGGGACAAAAGACAAAAAGAACAAAAGACACACACCCCCATCAGCCCAACACTGATCCATTGATCAACAGCAAGAGGGAAGTGCACCTGAACTTTGAAAAGGTGCAAACAGTTTTACTGGTTTTCTGTAATGGTTAGCTAATGGGGTTCGAGTCTCAGTGAAAACGGAAATTTTCTTGTTATTCTACTAAAACCAAAATATTTAAACTTTTAATAGATGACAACAGTAATATTCATATAATCTTTATGAGTAAGAACAATAGTTCTTGTTTCATCGTTTCAGCAGCTCATAGTTTATATTGACGACACCACAATAAATCAATGTGTCTGAAGAAGAATTTGATTAGATTTAGTGGCTTTATTTAATGGACATCTGTCTTCTTTTGGTTAACCATTTGAATTTATTTAGAGCTTTAAAATCTTGTAAAACTGCTACAGATCAATAACAATTATTCAATGACCACAAGACCTAGTTGGCCAAGATGGTGTAGTGGCAGGGCTTCCAACTTGGGACCCGAAGGACGCGGGTTCGTGCCCCGGCCACTACACACCTTGGGGTGTCTATGAGTGCACACCTAATTCTCCAGCTCCCCGGGCGCTTTCTATGGCTGCTCACTGCACCACCTGGTGGTGGTTGGGTTAAATGCAGAGACGAATTTCGTCTGTGTATGGGAAACATACACAGATGACAGAAAAGGACATTATTATTATTATTATTATATTAAACTAAATTACTTTATCTTCAAGATATCTTTACACTGAGGAAAACTACACCTATATTTGATGTACATTGACTGCTTCTCAGTTATTAATGCATGGAGCTCATTTTGCAGGTTTCCTGTGTGAATTTGTAACTAAAGAAAAACACTAATTGCACATGTGAAAAATCACATCACAACAAGCAGCCGTTCAAAATAGTTGAATCCTCTTAAACTTGTTTAAGAGAAAAGCTTTGCAGAGAGTGGTGAAGGCTGCACAGAAGTCTGTTAGAGTCAGTCTCCCCACCATCACAGACATCTACACCTCCAGATGCAGGAAGAGAGCCACCTGCATCATGAAAGACCTCACTCACCCAGCACACACATTTTTTCCCCCTCTCCCCCTCAGGCAGAAGGCTGAGGCGCATTAAGTGTAGAACCTCTAGACCAGGGGTCACCAACCTTTTCAAAACTGAGAGCTACTTCGTGGGTACGGAGTCATACAAAGGGCACCAGTTTGATAAACTCTTCGGAAATAACAAAGCGTACATTGAAATAGAACAGGTCCGCGGGCACCTCAAATGGTCCTTGGGGGCACCCGGGTTCCCGCGGGCACCACGTTGGTGACCCCTGCTCTAGACTGAGGAACAGCCATCCCTACACTTCTACCCTGAAGCTGTTAGACTCATGAACATCAAACCAGGATAATAACTGTGCTGACACTTTAATTGGAGATTTGTCACTTTATCTGTGCTAATGATTTCTTACCCATAAGCTATATTCATAACCATCTATTCACAACAGACTCATGTTCAGGCTGCTGCTTAATACACCATATTATATTGTTATTGTTAGTGTATATCTTAAATCCTCATATACTGTTTTCCTTTTTTATACTTTGTATTTTTGCTATTTTGGGTGTAACTGGGACCTTGAGGACACAATTTCATTCCACCTCATGTACCCCATGCGATGTGAATGACAATAAAGTCACCTTGAACTTTGAACTCTGTTTAACCTGCTGAGTCAACTAAGAATGAAGGAGATGAGCAGCAGAAACACTAGTGTCAAAATGTGAATTTAGAAAATAAATAAATAAATAAACAGCATTTTTGCAAATGTAAAAAAAATTAAATAAATCAGCATAGAGCTCAGCAAGTAAAAATGAAAAATAATCTTAGACGAGCACACTGCACAGATAATGTCTTGCTCTTCATCAAGTTGCGAGGATGATGAAGTTTGTGTGTGCGGTGGCGAGGACCAGCTTCTTAACTCTTCTTATGACCGACGGTTAAGATGTCTGATTAAAGCTTAAATGAAGAGAAATGAACTTGTGGCAGTCTCAGCTCTTGGCAGAAAACTGTGTGTGCATGAGTCCGTGCGTGTGTGTGCACTTATCCCATTGGTGTGTGGTTAAAGGCCTAAACAGGACTAAGTTCACATGTAAACAAACCGCTTGCTTTAACATGACGTGCACGTAGGACCACCTTGTTGGTCTGCTTGTTTTTTCTTTAACAAAGTCTTTTTTTAAATTTATTTTATGTAAACCACAATGAAAAACACTAACAAAGACACACCCAGCAAAAATCCCTCCCACCCCTCCCCTCCCCTCCTATACCGGATCTACTACCCCAACATGTACATGTATACACCTTGTATTCAGACATCAGTCAATGCAAAGCACAGGTTTGTGCCTAAATAAAGAGCCGACATTTGGCCTTTACACAAATTTATCTGCTGACATTTTTTCTACATAGGATATAAATGGCTGCCAGATATCATAGAATGTGTTTACGGATCCCCTAACAGTATATCTGATCTTCTCCAAATGGATGTAAGACATGACCTCTCTTAACCAGTGTCCATACACTGGAGGATGTGGATCCTTCCATCGAAGAAGAATGAGTCTTCTAGCCAGTAGAGAGCAGAAAGCTAACACAGTCCTCTGATGTTTGCTGAAGGAGGCCTCTGCTGCAGCCACCTCAAAGAGAGAGATGAGTGGTGATGGATGAACCGTTTGTCCAAATATTCCTGAAAAGGTGTCAAAGATGCCTTGCCAGTATCCGTGTAACTTTGGACAAGTCCAGAATGTGTGTAAAAGTGTGGCTGAAGATTGTTTGCAACGATCACACGTCGGGTCGAGGTCCATTTTGAACTTGCTCAATCTGTCCTTAGACCAATGCAGACGATGTACTACCTTGAACTGAACTACAACATGGTTCAAACATATTGAGGACAAATAGATATTTTGAATAATTTTTTGCCAAACTGTGTCTGATATGGATTCCTCCAAGTCGTTGGTCTGCTTGTTTGATTTTAAATGCTTATCAAGATGAACGTAACAAAGAAAACAGGTTCAGCTGATTGATTGTTGATAATAAAATACATTTTTATATTTGTTTTTGGCCAACAAATGTTACAGTAAAAAAAAAACACTGTGATTGAAGAGATTAGGGCCAATATTTATGACATGAAATGTTCCCTTGGAGATCAATAAAGTATAAAGTATATTGAATATTTGCAGGAAGGTGAATCATACACATGAAATAAGTAGAACTTTTTCTGTTCACACCTCTTTACTCTCATTTTGTGCAGAAAGCCCATTCACACAAAGAAATAAAATAAAATAAGCTTTTCCTCATAAATGTGCTTGTTTAATTAAAAGGCATGCTTCCAAAGTTTATTTTGGCTTTTCCATTCTTCAGGGGTCACCACATCAAATGAATTGGCATGAATGCCCTTCCTGACACAACCTGGGCTTGAACCAGTGACCATGAGGTTGCAAGACTGTGGCACTTAACCAATGAGCTACCACAGCTCAATTAGACGCATGACTGATCGTTATCATTTTATAAAATTGAGAAAGTTGATATAATGGACTTGATATGTTCTTCTATATAGTTTTTTTTAAATTATTTCGAACGAACTCGCACTAACTTCTGCGCCACCACGTCCCTATTCTCCTAAAATGTTGAACTTTTCTATCATTCTCATTTTAGATGAGTCCTATTTAAATTAAATTAAATGAAGTTTATTTATGAAGCACTACTTCCCAACAGAAGACACTACCATATACAACAAAACAAGTGAGTTCAAGCCAGATTGAAACCCAGATGCAGTCCATTCAGTCCAGTATGTAACTCAATACGTTCACGTATAGTATACTGTATGAAATGCCCGTCAACAGGTTGCAAGCAAAGTGAAAATGTCCCCATCCTGAGCAACATGTTGGAACAGAACCATGCTTGGACTGACGGCCATCAGCGTCAAACACAGAAGGATTGGCCCAGGCGGAGTTTCAATGGAAGGTTAAACAAAGAAAAGCAGCGATAACTGCATGTAAAACATGGAGTAGAGACAGCAGAGTGAGGAGATGATGGGTCAGAGTGTCCTCCAGCAGTCTAGTCCTATAGCAGCAGAACTAAGGGATAGCTTACCCCGGCTTTACACTGCACGCGGCTCCGCCCCGCTCCGGTCCGCAGGTCGCAGCTGAGCGAGTCCAAAGCCCACTGCCTCCGCTCCACTCAGGTCCGCCTGGATGCGCCGCTCCGAGACACGTGCGAGATCGCGCGATAAATCAAGTGAAGTCAGAACAAAACAATTCATTCGGTGGAAGAAGGAGAACAACTGTAGAGAGACTGCTGCCTTGATCTTCTCTCGTAAATAAGCTACATGGTTTGAGCAACAGGAAGTGATGTTTACATTTCAGAATAAAATACGTTTTTATTTATTTATTTCTTGTATTGCGTTTGTAGGCGTAGTCATAGTCATAAATATAATAGTTTAGTCATAGAATAGTCATAAATGATAGTTTGACAGCATTTTTGTACAAATAAATCCGTATAGAGCTAGGATTAGTCCGCCCGTGGTGATTTTATTTTGTAAATACGGAAGTTGTGCTCGTTCCTTTTCCTGTTGGTGCGACGTAATCTTCAAAAGTTGACTCCGGCACAGCTCCGTCATCCGGCAGAAATAGAAAATTTTCTAATTTTGACGGACTGCCGTCCGCTCTCCGCAGCTCGCCGCCGCCGTGCGGAGCCAGTGTAAATTCTGTCATTGATTATAATGGGTGCGTATTTGCTGCGGAGGTCGGACCGGAGCGGGGCGGAGCCGTAACGCATGTGGTGTAATTCCGGGGTTAGGAAACCCAAAGCCAAACCCAACTACATGTATAGGATTTACCGTATTTCTTTGCTTGACTGACAGTGTCAGCCTCAAGAGAGGAGCCTGATAAGTGAAAGCTCTGCCTCCCATTCTACTTTTAGAAGCTCTAGGAACCACAAGTAAACGTATGGAACAAGACGATCTTTTTATATATATATACATGTATTTAAGTATTTTTAGACATTAGACGGGGCTTTGTTTGTGAGAACTTTGTGTAAAATTGAAAATCCTATTCAGAGTTTTACAGGGAGCTTTGGCTCCATATAAAAGAGGGTGTAGAAAGTGACCTGCTATTTCCAAGATGCTCAGTAAAAATGGGCCAAGAGCTTTAAAAAAAATACCAATGAACTAAAACGTGTTCCGCAGTCCGTTTTATCCCTTGTGCAAAATTAAAAAGGCTTTATTTGGAAGGGCTTTTGACTGCAGCTGCTGCGGTCAGATGAAGACAGATTGACGAGGGTGTTTGTCGGGGTTTGGGCCCAGCTCCAGGCAGCTGCCCTTGGTGCAAATGCTCTCATCTATTAGATGTCCGATAACCAGATTCCAGCAAACCGTGGATTAAAAATAAAATAAAAAGAGGCCGGGGCGGGATCATTATGTGAGCAGAGTCCTGTCTCTGGATAGGCCGGCTGTTCCGCTCCACACAAAAGTGCATTATTCATAAAAAATGTCAGAAGCAACTCAGTTTGGCAGCGGCTTTCATTGCTGGACAGCATCTGGCTCATCACAATACAGCGGCATGATTGTTTCCCCCATGTAGACTAGAAAGTGTCACAGAAGCAAAACAGTTTGTCTGTTTACAGAGGACTGTTGATCCTCCAGTAGTCCCTCGTTTATCAGGGGGGGTTCAGTTCCAGAAGCCCCCCGCAATAAGTGAAAATCCACAAAGTAGCAGCGTTATATTTATTTTAGTATTTATATATATTTTAAGACATTATAAACCCTTCCCACACTCTTGCATTGTTCTAAACTCTTAAACCTACTAATTTTAACAACACACTTACTAAATTTTACTTGCTGATGGCTGTTCATTGGCTGGTTGAAAGACATGAAAAAAGTCCAGTTGAGCTTCAGATGGACCACTGGACCTTCGGCCATGCACGTTTGTCAGCTGGTTGAAAGACATGAAAAATAGGGATGCACAATATTGGATCTTTGGCCGATATCCAATATGCCGATATGTTAAAACTTATTTGGCTGATAACTGATGCTGATACAGATATTGTATATACGTTCTTTTGTCAGAACATAACCCTCTTATTTATGCTTATTTGCTACAAAAATTGTGTAACAGCTGAAAGAGCTGGTGACATATATTCAGTAACAGCCATATGATATGCATAGCACTTTAACTTACCCGTATATTAAATGAAAAGTGTTAAATGTTATTTATTAGCATTAGGCACCTGTGAGTGATGCTGTCTCACTTGTGGAGGCTTGTTCCAGGTTTCTAACTGCAGTGTGGGATCCTCTGCACTCCTGTGCATGAAGGACAGCCTTTTTAAGTTCAATGTTTTTCTTTCCATTGTGCCGTGAGAGTAATCATGCTAACGGGGCTAACACAACATCCAAATGTCTGTGGTAAAACTCATCCAACAAGTTGTGCTATCGGCCATTAGCTTCTCAATGGCGTCGGAAATGGCGGCTTGGAACTCAGGTGGCGTTATGTCGGAAAAATATCTCAGACTGGGGACGATGTAGTGAGGCTCAGCGTAGTTCATAAATCTTCGGAATCCGACATCCTCACCAATGAAAAATAAAACTTCCACATCGCAGACATTTTGAATTGTCCTCTCCGCCGCGAGATTGTGTAGGTGCACGTGACGTCATCACGTTGCGCCGCCGCTGAGGGCAAAAACAGCGCCTTTTATATCGGCAAGTTCTTTTAATGGAATGGCCGATGTCCAATATTGAATTTTAACGCTAATATCAGCCAATACCGATACCATGCTGATTATATCGTGCATCCCTAATTTAAAAATTCCCGTTGATCTTCAGATGGACCACTGGACCTTCGGCCGTGCATGTCTGCTGATGGCTGTTCATTGGCTGGTTGAAAAACTGAAAAAAGTCCCATTGAGCTCCGGATGGAGCGCAGTAACTTCGGCCGCACTCGTCCACTCAGAGGTCCACGTGGGAGGGCTACCGGCTCTCAAGTTTCACTGATGGGTCTGGAAGTCTGGTTCTGCTCCAGTTCTGGTCTGGTTCTGGTCCGGTTCAGTGGGTTCAGTGCAGCTTCTCTGCATCTGCTGGGTGCTGATCAGATCAAAACTTTACCTCTGTTTTTTTTTCAGCAGAAGGAAATGGGACTTCTAGGTGGGCTCCAGCTGCCTTCTGGGAAATATGGTGGTTAGGAGAGGGAATACAGTGTAGGCTTACTGAGAGAAAACTACAAAATGGCTACGCCTGTCCACAAAGTATTTTATTTTTTCGTTAACTTTTTACTGTACATTACTGTGTCATGTCACGTGAGTAATATTAAAGTTAATTATTTGTCCTGTACAATTTTTTTTGTACAATATTATGGACTGTATGTCCACAAACCATGATAGAGCAAGTCCGCGACAATTGAACTGCGAAGTATCGAGGGACTACTGCAGTAGTCAAAAATAAAACAGCTTTACATCCAGTATCGTTCAGATAAAAACAGAATAGAGCCTTCTCCTACTCCGCTCCTGCTTCCTGGAATATCTTACAAAAAGATCTGAAGATCTCGGCCTTGACCTCTCTAAATGGTTTTAAGAATCTGTTGGAATCCTGGCAAAAACCAATGCAGATATGTTCCTGTTTATTGATTTTATACATCTACCTTATAATGTTTTGCTAGTTTTTGATACTTTGTTTAAAAAAAAATCTGTATTTCTCTCTTATGTTTTCTATTGTTTATTGTTTAAGGAAATTCTACCATTGCTGTTCATCATTCTTTAGTTTGTAGCAGGTTGCTCTTGTAAATGAGTCCACGAGGCTCAATGAGATTTACCTGACTAAATAACGGTTGAATGAATGAATGAATTTGAGTATGTATTTAGATTAATTTTATAATTTCCTCAAATACACGTTATGAATTGTTCCAATAACGGATGAATATGGGATTTTCTACATTTATGTTGGACTAATTCTGTCAAAACAAATTAAAGGCCAAGCATTCCTTGAAGGATTGCCCGTCGCCCACTGCTTTTCATCTCAGAGTTTTACACCAAGATCAACGTATTTTGCGAAAAGCGAACAGATTTGTAGCCTTAAGTTGAAAAGCCTTGAAAGCAGCCAAAAGTGTTTAACAAGTGAGCACGGCCTGCGTTGTACGCCGAATGGCTTCCTACAGTTCACCACTAGATTACTGTGAACTGCAGCTCTGCTGAGAGGCAAAACTCAGGGATAAAAAACAGTGAGATCAGGTGCTTTTTAGGTGTTTGATTTTTCACTGTAAGCACACGGTTTTATTCAGGTACAGACAGCCTTTTGCTATATCTCAGCGCTGACAAGGCTTCTGATCCTTTACGCTTCATGTTGCATTTAGTCTCCATCACTCTCTGAGTGGGGCTGTTCCCATGACCCCTAATGAAACACAACGCCCCTCTGAGGCGTGCAGACACAGGGCTTATACAACACCAAAACACCACATCAAGCAACGCTCCATCTTTCAGGAGAAGAAATGTCACTGATCAGAGAGAGCACACACTGTTGTCGATTCGCTCCAGGGACGTAACAACGAGCCGTTCGGCGGGTTATCTGTGGACTCACTTCCAGCCAGACATGGACTCCAAACTGAAGCAAAAATCATTACTAGGCGTAGCATTCTTTGAATGAGTGCACATCACCCGCTGCCTTTTTATGCCAGAGTTAAGATCATTTTGTGTTAGGAAATGACCAAGCTATTGTTTTGGGTAAACCTTGAAATTAACAATATGCACAATTTCTAGTGGTGTAGTCTAAGCGATACGCGGGTATATGGAGTATATCCACTAGAAAAGCTTGAGAATTTCAGTGTGCCCACTTAAAAGTGCCCAGTGATACATGACATATCATTCATGTATCATTGTGATACGTTAAACTGCAGGTAACACTTCCATAACAATCTATGGTAAATGGTAAATGGAGCTTATTTATATAGCGCTTTCCAGCCCCCTATGAGGGGCCCCAAAGCGCTTTACAATACCAACCATCCACCCATTCATACACACATTCATACACCGGTAGCGGCAGACTGCCATGCAAGGCGCCTTCCAGTCATACCGGGAGCAACACGGGGTTAAGTGTCTTGCCCAGGGACACAACGACACATGGTGTGGGGAACCGGGATTCGAACCTCCAACCTTCTGATCGGGGGACGACTGCCATTACCACTACGCTACGGCTGCCCAATCTATCTGCAGTGCTTGTTTATTACATTCGCTTATCCAGCAAATTATTGAGTAATTCTGCATTTACCATATTTTCCAGCGTATAAGTTGCTTCGGAGTATAAGTTGCATCAGTCAAAAAAAAAAAGCATCACGAAGAGGAAAAACATGTACTGTATAAGTAACATCGACATATAAGTTACATTTATCATGCATCTGACCCGTCACATTTATTACGCATTTATTCAATGGTCAAAACAGCTTCATTTCACCTGGGTGACCATCCATCCATCCATCCATCCATCCAGCCAGCCTTCTGTTCATCTGGCTATCCATCCAACCATCCATCCATCCAACCATCCATCCATCCATCCATCCATCCAGCCAGCCTTCTGTTCATCCGGCTATCCATCCATCCATCCATCCATCCAACCAACCATACATCCATCCAACCATCCACCCATCCATCCATCCATCCAGTCAGCCAGCCTTCTGTTCATCCGGCTATCCATCCATCCATCCATCCATCCAACCATCCATCCATCCATCCATCCATCCATCATCCATCCATCCATCCATCCACCCATTGTGGCTGGAGCCACTAGCTCTCCAGCGTTCCTCCGCCTGCACCAGCTGAGTGAAGCGAGCACACTTGGGAGGACTCGCTGTTGCAGTTCTTGGAAATTTAACAAGGTTAACACTTATAAACAATTGTTTGTTTACTCGACATTAGAGAAAAGGTGTGTCTCAATTTAACTTTTCCTTAATAAATGCACTTTAATGGTCAAAACAGTTTAATTTTACCTGGGTGGCCATCCATCCATCGTGGCTGGAGTCGCCAGCTCTCCAGCTGTCCTCCGCCTACACCAGCTGAGTGAAGCGAGTGTGCATGAGAGGACTCGCTGTTGTAGTTCTTCGAAATTTAAAGCATCAGTCAAAAACTCAGTTATGAATATGGAAAAAAGTATATAAGTTGCTTCGGCATACTGTATAAGTCGCAGGACTGACAAAGATATGCAAAAAAAAAACGTGACTTATACGCTGGAAAATACGGTACTACTTAATACTTGCACATGTTTTGCTTTGATGATGTTAAATTATATAACATGTTTTTAATACAAAGCCAATTGTTGTACAAAGTTTGTTGTACATTTATTAAAATATAAGCATTAGAGAAATTTGGAAATGTTCAATATGCTTAAAAATCAAAATAAATTAACAATTACCATAACCAGTACTTTGGTTTACAAGCACAGTGTACTATAAAAAATCTAGACTACACCACTGACAATTTCCTTTAATGTTTGTGATGTCATACTTAGTGTATGTGTTGGAAGGACTCTCAGCTACTACTATGCTGAATTTGAACTCAGTACTGACAGATGTTACCATTTTAGATTTTTTTTTTACTTATTTAGCTAGCGGTGGCAACCATGTTGAATCTGGTTGACTCCAAAAGTTCATCACTTGTAGATATTTATCCAATGATTACATGCTGGGAGTTTCATAAAATTCAGGTCACGAGATAGATTGCTAAGGGTATGGACGCACACAGATATGAGCAAAAACCAAAAACCATATGTTTCGCCTTTTGTTTGCAGACAGCTAAAAATAAACTGAACGATGTGAAGCATATGACCAAGACATTCCTCAATCTTATACAGTGTATAATTTTTTTTGTCAAATCCCACCAAAAAGCTGTAAATCTGTTCTTAGAAGTCCCTTCTATTTATTTTATTTTTATCTTACTTGACCATATTTCTTCACTTACCTACATGGTGAACATAGAAACAGATTTCCTGCGATGGTTCAACTGCACTGACAAATGTGTTTCTCTGAGTCAACACCCAAACCTCTGACAACCTGGGAAAGACCTTCAACTTCAATTTGGAAATACTGTTTTCCAAGCACCAGTTACGTTTGACATGATCTGTTGTTTTAAATGCTGAACCCACGTGCAAGCAGACACGGGAGAGTCCCAGGTAAAAATAAAGGGAATATTTATTTAAACCAAAACAAAAGCAAATGCTGTCGGGGAGGAACAACTTACATTTAGGAGGGAGACGATGGAACGGAACCAGAACATGAATTTACAGTAGAGATGCACAATATTGGATTTTTGGCCGATATCCGATTTGGCCGATACCAATACTGTACCGATATTTTTTTCCTTGACTTACTTACAGAGACTATATATCTTTATCTGCTGTGGAATTAAAATACTACATTATTCTGCATGGTCTTTGTCAATTTGACCTGCTACCAAATGCAGATGCCAAAAAGGGGCTGAAAATGATGTATTACTTCAATTTGGATTAAGTTTAATGTCAAATTTATTCATGACATTTACTCTCATTAACACGACAACACTTGAACAGTGCAAATTTAAATCCAAACTCAACCTGTTCACAAGCGACAAGGGAAAAGTGCACAAATAGTAGTGCATTAATGGATATACTTGACAGTTTCTTAAATTAAAAAAAATTACTTAAAACAGAAGCCTTTTATATCTATGAGTTATTTTGAGAGAATGGCTGATGTCCGATATTTAACTTTATCGTTAATATGGGCCGATACCGATACATGCCAATAATATCGTGCATCCCTATTTTACAGCACAATCCACGGACAAAGAAAATGACACAAAGATGCTGAACAGATAGAGACACTAATGAGACATAATATCAAGCACCTGGGGGTGATTAGAATCTGAGACAGGTGAGACAGGATCTGACAACAAGCAGAGGAAACACTGAGGAGTGCAGGAAACACAAGGATTAAAGAAATGACAGGACAAAAACACAGATTCCCACAAAGTTATTTGTAATATTTGATTGAAATTATTTACAACCTTTGTTTAAGAACAACAAAAGAACAACAAACCCCAGGCATGGTTTTGTTAATATCATCCCTG
>JBBPBX010071134.1:0-18402 GCA_038048925.1 Garcialebias charrua | reverse complement strand
CCCACTCCCTCCCCCACCCCCTCCTTCCCCGTCTGTGTGAGAATTTATACTGTATTTACTTACAAGAAAAGTACTGTGCTAACAGAGAGGCAGTACTAATGAAACATACATAAATAAAATAAAAATAAACATAAATATGGCACGAGAACTAAAAGTTGATGTTGAGAAGTAGATTTTTATTTAAATAATTTTTCAAACCAAGAAATTTGATTGTCTTGCTTGGAGAATTCTCGGTGGATCTGTGAACACACATATACAAATTATTACTTTCTTACTTCAGCATTACATTTAGAACGTGACTGAGAGAGGATTGATTGCAAACATTTCCCATTGTATTTTTCCTGCTATTAAGAACAGTTATAAAAGGTTACATAATCATCTCTGATTTACAGGACCTAATAACTTATGGTTAAATATAAAATAAATATTTAAATACTTTTTTTAAATCATGAATGTAGCAGAATGCTACATAAAAACTTTAGTATTCGATCAATCTTGTTTATAAAATTTTAATCCAAATACTTTAGGTTTTAAAGGCTTAACAACGTTAAATTAGGACGTTTTAACAGTAGGCCTGACGCTTACACAAGCGGTCCGATTTAATAAAATTTTAGCGAGAAAGACTCCAAATTGTTTCACTGAACCAAGCGGACAGATCCGTTTTTATCATGAAAATCTAACGGTGAAAGATCCGATTTTACATAATCCACAAATTACGTTTTTTGTCGGAAATGAAAGCTAAGCTAATGCTAACGGAGCCGCCAGCTAAAAGCTTCGTCCGTCCGAAAACAGTGCAAATGCCGTTGTACTGTGAAACTAGACGTTTTTAAATTGTGTTTTCTCTGCAAAAAGAAACTGAGATTTCGCTTACCAATTTTTATCGAAATAGTTCTGTCGAAAAGGCTGAATGATGACGAGGCAAGAATTCTGGAGGCCTTGTTGTCATGAGAACTTTGATACAATGTTGCCAGATCTCGCGACAGAAGCAAGCGACCAGCCCAAAACAAGCCCAGAACGAGCCCAACTGGCAACCCACCCCGTTGTGTAAAACTAAGACCGTTTTTAACCAGTATAAACATACATTTATTATGGCGTTGCATACAAACGGCAAAAAATTATGCTAAACACTTTGAAAAACATAGCCACTCTAACAAATAAAGATACATTTTGCATATTAATACTGATTAATCCCATTAAACCTCTGGGACTCATTTGTGATCTGAATTTTAAACGAAGAGTGATGAGAACAATTGATAACGACAACGACAGACAATCATAAAGGATGCGCACGAGTTGAAAAATAAAATAAATCTTACACAGCTAAACGTGCTAAGAGAGATGAGGTGATCAGGAAAGTAAAGAGAGGAGAGAGCAAACAGGAAGTCGAGACGGAAGATGCACAAGGAAGTTCAGGCCCCAAAAAAGAGAGGGGGCCACAGAGGGTTTGTGGAAGTGTCAGAGGGAAGATGAGGAAGGCGAGGTGAAGTGAGAGGAACTGGATGTTTTTATAGCAGTCGCATAGGATGTTGATATGACGCGGAATATATTTGGATTTAATGCAAAATAAATGGGAAGTAGAGAAAGTATTACCGGTATACTACATTGAATTACAATTATTGACTATTTAAACTTTTATAATAAGCTTGTTAATTTAAATTAACAACCATAATCAGATCAAAATTATTAAGTTTAGGCATTTTAGGATAACAAGTCTTAGAAAAATTTAGCAGAAATTTATTTTTAGACTTGCCAGTAAATTCTGTCTTTTAAAAGTTTAACTAAATTGATAAAACTTTGACACTTATAAAGGATAAAAATATATATATATATTCTTGTCAAATAAATTTTTGACTAGTTGTAAGTTGAAACGCTCAGTTTAAATTCATCATTTTTAAACGATTTTTGCATACATTGAAAATGTTTTATCAATTTTAAAGAGCTGTTACACAGTTAAGTAGATTATAAGTGCTGTTTCCTTTTAAGAGTTATATAATGTGACTGTAATGATTAATAATAAAAATGCTTTATTAGAAGTAACTTTTCAGCAAGTAGGTTTAATACGCACAAGAATCCAGCCAACTCGCCAGGAGTGAAAGACACATTTCACTGTTAAAACCTAATTTTGGTGTTGTTTTCGCATAAATTATGACCATTAGAGGCAAAAAGAGGTCTGGTATATTTGAACGGTAATTAGAATAACATATCATTTGACCATACAATGCATAGGCTTTGACAGCAGTAAGAGTTGTTTTCATTCAAACAGATTGGGGCTGTGTATACAGTAATAATAATATGGAAAATTAAAACGGAGCCCATGCTTTAACTTTTGATAAGTAAACCACTGAAAAGTGGTAAAATTTCTAGTTTCAGGTTAAATTGACAATTTTACTCATACGTAAATTAATGGTTTTAGATCTATTATGCAGATCAGATTAGAAGGATGCCTCTGTTGAAAATTCACTTTTATGTAAATGTACATTTAAAATTCCATTGTGCAAACCAGACTTGCAGAGGTGGCTCTTTTCAAGGTAATTGCTTATAGAATTAACATGATTACTTTGAATCTGGTTTGTTAAGGATTTTTACATTTTTCTATTTTCTCATTTTTTATTTATTTTAGAAGCAGCCTCACGATGTTTGTGGAGCGGAAAACGTAAGTCCTGGACCTCACGACACTTGCAAAAACACATAGGTAGTAGTACATACAGTACATTAAGATAGGGTCATGTCAAACACACATGCAGCGTCTGAATTTTTGAATCACAAACTACTGTGGTTATTGATTGGATTGGATCAGATTTGATATTGAGGGCATGTCCAGAAGCTGGCTCACTGACTTCACCGAGAACACCAAGGCTGGACTCCCAGGCGGCCCTGCTCAAAATAAACATTCGAGGGGCTTAAAGAACTATGGCACTGAACGAGGACTGTGCACTGGACTTTTCTCTGAACAAATGACACCACAAAGACTTTCACAAAGAACGGTCAGAACACGGTCATCAAACACAAATGACCAGAATATGCGGTCCGGGTGTGATGGATCGATGATGAACAAAGATCTCACCCAGGGGCAAAGATCTCACCCAGAAACAAAGATCTCACTGGATGCTGTGACAAGAGGGAGCTGAACAGGTTCTCCAGAAAGACAAAGAGAACAGGTCTTGAAGTCAACCACGCCAACTGTCCAGCTGAAGGTCATGTCCCCCGTATAGATCTGTGAAGATCTGTCAATAATCCTGGTATCATGTTTCAAAACTGCAGTCTGCTTAATTTTATTTAATGTAACACATTCTCATGATATGGCCTGCTAGAGCAAGGCCACAGAATTTGTAGTTTATATTGTACTATGTGGGTCTGACGACTTATTTTTCCACTTCCAGTAACTTCGTGATGGTACAGAGATAATGATCCCAGCTCATAACCCTGAAACAAGTTAATGTTTATATTTTCTTTTACAGATTAAAATTGTGTCTCCACAAACATTCATGCAAAAGTTTTGTGGAGCTGAAGGAAGGATTATCCTTGACGGGAGTGCATTTTGGTTGGTCTGGTTTTCCACAAAGGAATTGATTAAGAGATTTTTAGAACAATTTTTATAGCTTTATGCTTTAAATCTTAGATTATTTATACCATACCACTTTATTTATAGAGCACTTAGGCTGACGCGGGCCAACCAAGGTGATGGCTCATAAAGGGAAACAGCTCATTCATTCATTGATTGGCTCATCAGTTATACAAAAAATAACTTTTTAGATTTTTATATTCGAAAGCATAGCATAGCCATTTAAAGGATAATTTAAGAAGCACGTTGTACTGTAGGATAAATCAGATAAACCTACAAACCACATTGCTTTTATATATGTTGTTTAATAAACAGGCACTGTATATGTCATTTGATAAAAAGGTATTTTTAACGGATCCAAAGAGAAAAAGATGGGGGACGCCCTGGAGTTTTGGATCTATTCAAAAGGTTGATTTGAAAGGTTGATTTTGAAATGTGGTGGTTCTATATTTTTAAAACACGACTGACTCTGACTATAGACTGGACTTATTTTGAGCACATGAACCACATGTTTTTATTGTAAATTCTATATGTATATATGTATGCATGTCTATATGTATGTCCGTCTATATGTATATATGTATGCATGTCTATATGTATGTCCACCTATATGTATATAGGTATGTGTGTCTATATGTATGTATGTCTGTCTGTACGTATATGTCTGTCTATGTCTGTATGTATGTTTAGACTTTTTCTACAGACTATGAAAAAGGTAAAGTATTTTAGGTGAGTATAAAACGTCTCCGTCTCCTGCTACTCATTTTGATGATCATGCTAATTCAGAATAACTTACTAATTAAAATAACCTCAAATCAGAGTGAGTGATTACTCATTTTCACTGAAGAATGAAATCATTTGTTGTTGTGTTGTTTTTGCCATTAAATACAAATGTTTTAGATAGTAAGAATGGAATTTTATTTTATGTTTAAAGAAACAATTATTATTATAGCCGATTACAGAATTTAGTTTAAGTTAAGTTAAGGAGTTACCCACAGTAACTAACTAAAAGTTTATTTTATTTTTGTGCCCATAAAGGGCTATTTTGTTGTGTGTTTGAGAATTATTTCCCACATCTTTGAAAGTGTATGAGTTCTATTTAATTGTTTAAGACAAATTAGATTGGTTCTTTTTTGGTTAAAACAAATTAGATTGGTTTTTTGGTTAAAACAAATTAGATTGGTTCTTTGGTTAAGACAAATTAGATTGGTTCTTTTTATTTTAAAACAAATTAAATAGCTTATTTCTTTTATTTGTTTAACACAAATAGATTAGTTCTTTTTATATATATATGTTTCTTCTCAAAAGTTCTATTTCTTTGGAAAAAGCTTAGTTTTTGTGGTTAAATAGACTAATCCCTGCTAAATATATTATTCCTTTTAAAACTTTTGACATAAGCCATAAAGTGAGACCATACTCATTGCAAAATTCTCCTCAAAATCAAAATCTTTATTTCTCACAAATATTGAAATAAGTCATGCAATATGACAATCATCACCACAGAGTTATCCAAAACTTTATATCTCTCAAACCATCCTAAAAATGTGATCCTGAATTTGTCAGGGCGTTACTGTGGAGGCACGGGACGGTGGTGTGAGTTTTTGCCCCTAATTAGAAATTCGGCCTCAGGGGATGTTTTTCCGCACCGCTCACCTGATTGATAATGATCAGTTTATATATGATAAAGAGGATGAAATGATGGAGATGTTCAATATTTATCATCTAAAACTAATTACTCTGACCCAATAATTATAACCCAGCTCACTTATATCAAATATTCTCTGTTCCCTTTTAACACTTATATTTGATATTACAAACATGTTGTTTGCTTTTCTCTGATACAGAAAAGACAGTCTTCTAGCCTTGACAATGTCTGGATAAGATGTTCTTGTAGGATCAGAAACACGACTTGTTTGTTTTATCTGTAAGACGTCAGAGCTTGTCAAAACTCCACCTGCTTCTTGTTTAAATAGCTTGTCATGTCCAGTACAATTTGGAATTGTGCAGGACAATGTATTTGAGACCAAAACTAAGTTTCAAAAGACATTAAAAGCCATTCCCCTTTGCAAAGTTGTTTGTCTGATTTAACACTGTTCTCTTGTTTATACTTGTGTGGTTTTTATTAAGGTAACAGGGGTTTAAAATCCCCATCAATAAATAAAATAAAACAAGTGATAAAATCAAGTAAAATCAATAAAGATAACAGCTAAGATCAAAGATAAAATCATGTGAAAGCAGAATAGGCTTGCTTAAAAAGAAAAGTCTTAATGCCGATTTTAAAGTCAACCAGTGACTGTGGAGCTCTCAGGTCGTCAGGGAGGGAGTTCCACAGGCGGGGGGCAGCCACACAGAATGCTCGGTCTCCCATAGTCCTCAATTTGGTCCGAGGAATATGAAGTAAATTACTGTTCTGTGATCGTAGAGACCGGGTGGATGAATATGGTGCAAGAATGTCCTTTAGATAGTCAGGTGAAGTTCCGTGCAAGCATTGATGGGTAATGAGAGCAGTTTTGTACTGAATTCTGTAGGTGACAGGAAGCCAATGGAGGTTATGGAGAATGGGTGTGTAGTGGGCATGACCATGTCCACTTTAAGACACCTGTGTACTTTTGAACTGTTCCAGAGATGACCTTTACTGACCTCTCAGTAAAGCAAGACATTTACCACAAAATCATTCCATTAGCTGTAATCTGAGAACATAGTCACTAAAACAGACTATTTCTATCTTTGATTTTAGGCTGATGTGATCAAAAGAATAACTTTTGTCATTTTCATGATGTGTGCTTTTAAGCTGTGTTATTCTGTAAGAGTATTACTGTGTTCACTGCTGTGTTAAAGGTGAAGTCTCGGGTCACAGAGACCGGACGGTTTTGTTTAGAAAGTCAGAAGACAGTTAATCTGTTGTTTTTCATGAAAAGGGCTCCAGCTTGCTGTCTTTTCCTAAACAATTTCCCTCTGCTGCTGGCTGTAACCTTGGGTCGCGATAACACAAGTGAACTGCTCGACTGGTCCACGGACCAATGAAAAAGACACAAGTCTCATCTCTCATCTCATGATCTTTTTAAGTTCTAAGTTTTTGCTAAACACTTCAGAGTTTGCTGGGAGCTTCAAAAGAGATGTGAACCTTCCCAAAGGGCTGGGGTACGCTTGGTCAAGAGCTAACGACCTTCGTCATCCAGCTGGGACTGATAACTTGCTGTTATGAGTCCACTTCGAATGAGCGTAAGCTCAAAACTTTGTTATTCCTTCCTGGAATAATTTATCTTGAGCCAAAAAACCACGATTGCCACGGCTTCTGCCGACGAAAGCGAGTATCACCGACACCGACAAGGTAAACACGTCTGGAGTCCAGCTTGGACTTGCGGGACCGACGACTCGTCAGTCCAAAGCTGATCACAGCTCTTTGCCAGAACCAAGGCGGACGTCTTAAGGTAAAGGAGCAGCTGTTTGCTTGCTGGAGGTGTGATGATATCTTAGCTGGACGCGTACGGAAGAGTGTCATCTGGTTTCATAAATGCAAGATAAACTTCCTCTCTTAACCTCCCAATTCTTCTTAAATCTTTCCTCCTATTCTTTTGCCTCTCAATCTAAGCTGGAAACTATTTTAAGCTGAAGAGCCCACAGACTAAATATGTTAACATCCAATATTGAAGTCTGTTGTGTTAAATTTAAGTGTGCTGACGTATTAATTTGAAAGAAAGTGAAATCATGTCAATCAAGTGTAATGGTGTTAATTTAGTTGATTTATTTTAAATAAATGGTAGTGTCGCCTGGCATACCAAACTAAGTCAATGTCCATTGTCACTCTATAGCTCTGTTTATTTATCCATCATAAAGATCACAGAAATATTGGGTAAACTGAAAAAGAAAAGAATCCGTGAAATTACTATTCAATCTGAATAAGTAAGTTAATTAAGGATAAAGAGGTCAGCTTAATACTGACCCCTGTTAAAATCCTTTAGTTACATCTGGGTGGCACTATATGTGTTTAAAGACACAATATATGGTCTCCCTCATGTTTCCTTCAGGTGTAATATGATCAAATTAACGAACTCTCAACAGAATCCTAGCTGCACTGTTTTGAATATATTGAAGCTTCTGAACGTTTTTGCCAGGGATACCAATAAACAGGGAGTTACAGTAGTCGAGCCTGGAGGAGACAAAGGCATGGACGAGTTTCTCAGCATCAGGAAAAGTCAGAGATGGGCGAAGTCTGGAGATGTTTCGGAGATGGAAGAAGCAGGTTTTAAACAGATGCTTAATGTGATTTTCAAATGTGAGATGAGAGTCCATTTTTATTCCAAGATTTGTAACAGAGGTGGAGAGGGGGATGTCTTGACCAGAGAAGGAGATTGTTGTTAAAGTTGATGTTTGTACCTGGTGAGGGGTGCCGATCAAAATGGCCTCGGTCTTGGAGCAGTTCAGTTGAAGAAAGTTTTGATTCATCCATGCCTTTATTTCCTCCAGGCAGGCAGAGAGAGCAGTGAGTGCAGTGAGAGCAGTGAGTGAAGATGGAGATAGGGATGATGATGATGCTCCAGTCCTGATGTAAAGTTGTGTGTCGTCGGCATAGCAGTGAAAGGAAATGTTGAACTGATTAATAATTTGACCCAAAGGCAGCATGTAAAGGGAAAACAGCAGGGGCCCCAGAACCGACCCCTGAGGTACACCACAGGAGACACCGACTGTCTGGGAAGTGGCATTGCCAAGACTGACACATTCCAGCCTATTGGAGAGGAAAGATCTGAACAGTCCAGGACAGTGTCATAGAGACCGACCTCCACATGAAGACGGTGGAGGAGGATACTATGGTCCACAGTGTCGACCATAGATGACTTGACTTGACTTTAAAATTAAATCTCAGGAAGTCCAACATTTCACTGAACACATCAACTCTGTGGATAAATATATCAAGTTCACACGGGAAGATGTATAAAATGGCAGGTTGGCTTTCTTGGACTGTGAGGTCTCAGTTTCCGATAGAGGAAATTTGCAAACTGAGGTGTACCACAAACCCACACAGACCAGTATTTACAGCTTGACTCCCATCACCCTCTGGAGCACAAGTTAGGAGTCATCAGGACTCTGTACCACAGAGCAGACAGCGTCCCCACTAACTCAGCAGCCAGACAAAAGGAGAAATCACACACAAAACAGGCTCTAGAGAAATGTGGATATCCTAACTGGGCCTTCCTGAAAGCAGAGAAGAAACCCAAACAGGACTCCAGCCAGCCATCAGGTGAAAAGAAGGAACCCTGACCCAGATCAGTGGTCATTCCGTATGTTCATTCATTCAACCTTTATTTAGTCAGGTAAATCTCATTGAGCCTCGTGGACTCATTTACAAGAGCAACCTGCTACAAACTAAAGAATGATGAACAACAATGGTAGAATTTCCTTAAACAATAAACAATAGAAAAACACAAGAGAGAAATACTGTTTTTTTTTTCTTTTTTAAACAAAGTATCAAAAACTAGCAAAACATTATGAGGTAGATGTATAAAATCAAAAACAGGAACAAATCTGCATTGGTTTTTGCCAGGATTCCATTAGATTCTTAAAACCATTTAGAGAGGTCAAGGCCGAGAGCTTCAGATCTTTTTGTAAGATATTCCAGGAAGCAGGAGCAGAGTAGGAGAAGGCCCTTTTTCCAAGTTCAGTCCTCACTGACTGAACACTGCAGGTGATCATGTCCTGAGAGCGCACACTGTAACTGCACTCACGCAAAGACATGTAGGAGTAGGAGGATGTTGCGGGAGTTTCAGAGAAACGGAGACGTTTATTTTCTAAACACAATGTCCCAGTGGCTTTTAAACCCCAAAATACATTACGGCAAAGACTGGTTCATTCCAAAGATCCAGTCCCCCGGCACAAACAGAATAATATTGTGTATGCTGTTCAGTGTCAGGAGGGCTGTGATCAGTCTTATATCGGGGAAACTAAACAGCCACTGGCCAAAAGGATGGCCCAGCACAGAAGATCAACATCATCAGGTCAGGACTCTGTGGTCTACACTCATCTCCAGGCCAGAGGTCACTCTTTCAGGGATGAAGATGTTCACATCCTTGATAGAGAGGAACGATGGTTTGAGAGAGGAGTAAAGGAGGCCATCTTTGTGAAAAGAAACCGTCCATCATTAAACAGAGGTGGAGGCCTCCGGGTTCAACTGTCCCCCTCTTACAATGCTGTTATTGCTAGTATCACTCAGCCCTCTGTGAATAGCAAACAACCATCAGGGTACTAATGATCCATCGTTAGGCTGATGGTCCTCCTTGATCATGTGAGCAGCTGGTTTTGGCTGTCAGCAGCAAACTGGTTGATCCATTGTGAGAGGGTGCTATTTATAAGACTGAGCTGAATACATCTCAGACTGAAGAAGTCTTATGGATGAAATATGAAAAGTTTCTACAATTTTTGTGTTTTGTATTTTTGAATGTCCAGAGGACCAGACTTAACATTTATAGATTTTTCCACCTGAATTATTGAGCATGCTTCAGGATATAGAAGACATAGTTTTACTCATCAATATATTTACAAATTGTTAGGAATACTCAACATTTCCAGTACATGTATGTCTGAAACATCTCATACATAACTTGGTGTTTGTTTTGTTCTATCATTCCATTCTTTATCTTTACCTGCTACTTCTTTGTGGGGTCACTGGAGCCCATGTCCCATGGACACAGGTCCAAACACCGGTAGTGTAAAGCTTTTACTACTCTGTCTTGTTACTATTCCTATTTTTCCCGTAAAATGTTAACATTTGACTTTGTTAGCTGCAGCAGTGTCACAGAGAACAGAAATAAAAATAGATCAACTTTTATTTGCAATACTAGCTGATTGCAATTACCGTATTTTCCGGCCTATAAGTCACAGTTTTTTAAAGACTAATTTTCATGTCCTACGACTTATGGGGTGAAGCGACATATTTATGGATTTTTTCCCATATTTTTAGACCAATTTTTGGCTGAGATATGACAGTTCCCTTATCAGTCAGGTTCACTCAGTGCAACATATCACTATGGGAATTGCACCGCCGCTCGGTTCACCTGAAGTAATACATTCACGCCTTTTAAGGCAGGTGGGCGTCAGCAATGAGACCCGCCCTCTTTGCATAAAAGGGACTGACGTCCCACTTTCATCCTCTTTATGCCCTTCACCTAGCTTACACCTGAACTTTGTTGGACTCTCTCTGTGACTGCATCGCTCGACTGGAGGTGAGCTCACTCCCTACCCTGAGCGTACAAAGAAATTTCCTTAGCGAAAGCTAGCCCAGTGCCTTTCATTTAACCTCAAGGTTTTTTCTTCTCTCTTCGCAGCTTTGCTCGACGGCGCTAACTGTGTCACTAGCTACCTGGTTAACGGAGATTAACAGGCTAGCCAACGAGAGCGACTCGAAGAGAGGACGTCTTCGGACCACGTTAGCTACAGCTAACGAGCTTGACTCTTCTCAGCCATGTCTCCAGAGAAGGGAAAGCGAAAATCCCAAAATTCTAAGAAGACCAGCAGGCCAGCGAGCCCCAGCTCCTGAGCCTGCCCCAGTGGCTGCGGCTACTCCTTTTCGGCGACGGACACCCATGAAGCCTGTCCCATCTGCCTGGGGATGTTGCACGCTAAGACAGCACTGGAATCCCCCGCGTCCTGCCCTCACTGCAGCCAGATGCTTGAGGCTGTGAGGAAGCGTCGAGTAGACATCGTGGTCAAGGCCATGGGTGGCTCCGCGGCAGCGCGGGACCCAGACCTCACAGAGGCACTCACTCCCACACCGGAGCTTGAGGCCGTGGACCAGCAGGACAGCGGCCACGCTGACTGGGGGGACAGTATGGACATGGCGGCCCCCGTCGGGGACTCCACCGTCGAGTTTGATACCAGAAGCCTGTTACGCGCAGATGAGCTCTCGCTAACAGCTTCGGGTGAAATATCAGACGATGAGGCTGAAAACAAGGACGAGGGAGACGAAGAAGACTTCTCCCAGAGCCCCATGACAGCTCAACCAGAGACAGATGTCTCCATCCCCGCTCTGTTCGTCCTGTGTCGCAGACCGGCAGACACGCTGTGGATCAGCTGGCCAGAACGCCCACCTCGCCAACAGGTTACAAGGTTGGTGGGGAACTACTTCTTCGCGAAGCAGCAGTCGGCCACGAGGCACAGGATGCCGATTTTTCTAGATTTCCTGACGGAGCTGACTCACACATGGGCTGAACCCAGAGCTCCCATGCTTCTGCCTCTCTCCCAGTTCCTCGACGTCGCCGGCATGGAGGCAGCAGGTATAGCCACCATCCCGCAGATGGAGGACACGCTGGCAGCCCACTTAGCCCCAGAAAATTGGGCTCCAAGCCAACTTTGCCCAGCAAGGCCTGCCGCGCCTCGGCCTCCCAGCTCAAAAAGTGTTACTGAGCTCAGGGCCTCGCGGTCTGCGCCATGAATGCCTCGGCCATGATACAAGCCTACTTGGCAGAGAAGCTGCAGGAGCTCCATAAATGGTAAATGGTAAATGGAGCTTATTTATATAGTGCTTTCTAACCCCCTGTGAGGAGCCCCAAAGCGCTTTACAATACCAACATCCATCAAACGACGAACACAAAGAGTGCTGCAGAAATCCTGGAGGAAGCCCGTAGGGCCACATACTTTGTCCTCAGGATGATGGGGACCGCGGCTATCGCTCAGGGGAGATGCATGGCTGAAGTGGTCATCGCCCAGCACCATTTGTGGCTGACCTTGACTGACCTACCAGAGGGCCAGCGGTACCCGTTTCTCCACCACCCGATCGAGCCGGCAGGGCTCTTCGGAGGGGCTCTGGAACGCATCCAGAGCAGGCTGGAGCAAAGACGAAAACAGGCTGAGACCCTATGCGAGGGGATGCCGAGAAAAGCTTTCGCCCCCCCCAGAGAGGCCAGTGGGAGCAGAGCCGTGCAGCATCAACACCGCTCAGCCACACGCCACCCTCCACAAAAAAGGCCAGCGTTCGACGGAGAGCAATGGCCGAGACCCGTAGCAGGACCTCCTTAGGCTGGCCAGGCTTGGGCCAGGAACAGGTTTGTTCCTCGCCAAGTGGTCCCGCCGAGGTCTTCCTCTATGAACCGGGATCGAAGGCAGAAGTTGGCCTGACGAAACGGGACCACTTCGCAGTTTTACAGGTTCGCCTGCCCATGAGGTACGGGAACCCAGACTCTTTAACCCAGATTTTGTGTGAAATGCAGCAAAAAGCTGGTGACATTTGTGTGTGCACAAGACATGTTTCTACTGTGTGTGTAAAAAAGACGATTTGTTCTTTAAAACATGAAAATAAAGTTTCAAAAGCACATCCTACCCTGTGTCTTGACAAAAAACAACAACAACACAGCACCATTTTTTTGAAAACAGTCTCGATAAAGGGAGAAGGGAATTTCCATTCCTCCCTCGTGAAACACAAAGTGTCAGGCAAGACAATGAGCCTCAGCGGGTCGTCAGGGGACTGTCTGCCACACGCAGACTTCCTAGCGACCGCTGGCGGACAGGTCAGCTTGTCGAAGGGCGTTCACGTGGGGGGTCACTGCTCCCCCCTGCACCCTCGATACAAAAACGACCAAGAATACACATGCCCCACAGGCTCAGCGCACACGCTCCGGCCTGGAGGGCGTGTCATCCAAACACGTGGGTCATGTCAACTGTCAGTCAGGGCTTCCGGCTGCAGTTCCACAAGCAACCACCCCCTTTCACGGAGGTGCTGCTGTCAAACATAAACCTAGACCGTGCCCACTCTCTACGGGAAGAAATCTTTACAATTCTACAGAAAGGAGTAATAAATATTGTTGCAAAACACAGTGTACACAAAGGTCACTACAGCAAGTACTTTCTCGTGCCAAAACAAGACCAGGGCTTGAGACCTATACTGGATCTCAGAAACCTGAACAGAAGGATAAAAACTTCCAAATTCAGGATACTCACTCTGAGGCAGGTAATCCAGTCGGTGAAACCGGGGGATTATTCCTGCAGCGTCGATTTGAAATACATATTTTTCCACGTGAGCATCCTAGCACGACACAGAAAATATCTTCGTTTTGCCTTTGAAGGAAAAGCATTCGAATTTATGGCCATGCTTTTCGGGTTAAAAACTGCACCAAGAACATTTACAAAATGTCTGGATGCATCCTTAACCCCACTGAGGGGTCAAGGGGTCAGAGTTCTGAATTATCTGGCCGATCTTTTGATCCTCGGGTGCGACAGAGACCAGGCGCAGAAGCATTCACAGATGGTGATGAAACTTGGAGGCTCTCGGTTTTGTAATACACCTGCAGAAGAGCAATCTGACTCCATCCCAGATTACCGTATTTCTGGGTGTACAGGTCAACTCCATTCTGTACAGAGCATGGCTCTCAGAGGCTCAGATTTCATCCATCCACCTCTGCCTGGCACATTTTCAGATGGGCCAGAGGGTGTCCCTCAAACTGTGCCAGCGTCTCTTGGGCCTCCTGGCAGCAGAAATTGTCTGCGTGCCTCAGGCCTTATGAAAAATGTGCCCTTTGCAGATATGGCTAAACAAACAAATGTATCCTGCCTCCCTCAGGAGGGCAGGAAGGATACTGATCAGCCCAGAGTGCATGAAGGCTCTAGAACCCTGGAGGGCCCCTTCAGTGTTTAGGACAGGTATCACGCTGGGAAGAGTACTATCTCGAGTACTGATCACCACAGATGCTTCAAAGACAGGTTGGGAAGCTTTCTGCAGAAACCAGCATGCCCGAGGGGTCTGGAAACAGTAGGAGGCAAAGCTCTACATCAACTTCCTAGAACTGAAAGCTGTGTTTTTGTCCATGAAGCACTTTTACAAGAAGGGGCTGATTACAAAACAACGTGGCCTGATAAAATTGGACAACATGACAACAGTGTCCTTCATCAACAGAGAAGGGGGGACAAGGTCCCAACCCCTCCTCAGCTTGACACACAAACTGCTCACGTGGTGCAGCTCCCGAATATTGTCGCTGAGAGCGACACACATCCCGGGCGAGCTAAACCACGGGGCAGATGCCCTCTCCAGAGGACCCCTGCTTTCCTCAGAGTGGAGATTGAACCCGCGCATTGTGGACCAGATCTGGACACAATACGGGCGGGCATCCATAGATCTGTTTGCCTGCAGCAGCAGTACTCACTGCGCCCTGTATCATTCGATAAGGGAAACAAACTCACCGATGGGAACAGATGCTCTGGCACACAACTGGCCAGCAGGGGTGCTATATTATGCGTTTCCCCCCGTCCCCCTGATTCAGGTGATGCTGGAACGGGTACGCAGGTGTGCTCTGTCCCTGATACTCATAGCTCCCAGGTGGCCTCAGAAACCATGGTTCCCAGAAGTGATCTCACTGTTATCAGGGACACCATGGCAACTGCCCCCCATAGGGACCTGCTGACTCAGGCCCACGGGCAGCTCCTTCACCCACGCCCAGAATTATGGCTTCTCTGGGCCTGGTCGCTGAGAGGAACGGGCTGATGGCCTCCGGCCTCCCCGGTAACGTTATAAACACGATACAGGGAGCGAGAGCCCAGTCAACTCAGATTCTCTATGCTCGTAAATGGCGTGTTTTTGAGGCCTGGTGTCTAGAGAGGAATATTATCTCATATTCCTGTGACCTGGTCCAGCTACTCACTTTTCTACAAGACCTGCTGGAGAAGGGTCGTTCCTTCTCCACCATTAAGGTCTTCCTGTCAGCTATCTCAGCATGACATGAAGGCTGGGAAGGTAAAACACCCAGTGCCCACCCTCTCATGATACATTTCATGAGGGGCGTACTGAGAAAAGGCCCCCCAGCAGGACTCTGGTCCCCGATTGGGACCTCCAGTTAGTCCTGGACGCTCTGTGTGAGCCTCCATTTGAGCTTATTGGCAGCATTAAATATAGATTTGTTATTTTATAAGACTGCTTTGCTCTTAGCTCTCTGCTCAGCTAAACGTGTGGGTGACCTCCACGCTTTATCTGTGCACCCAGTGTGTACCAGGTTTGTCCCTGACGGGTCAAAGGTCACCCTGCATCCAAACCCTGCATATGTTCCAAATGTTCCAACTTTAAATCCCAGAAGTCTGGACTTTGAACTGTCAACGTTTCCTCTTCCCCCTGTACTAACAGAGGGACAAAGAAGGTTGAATGCACTCTGCCCTGTTAGGGCCCTGAGTGCTTACATTGAAAAAACTGTCAGTTGGTGAAAAACAAACCAGCTGTTTGTGTGTTTTGCTAATCCAGCTGCTGGCAGAGCCCAGTCAAATCAGCGCCTCTCACACTGGGTGACTGAGGCCATAAAAAGGGCGTACAGCAGCAAAGGTCAGCAGGTGCCCTCTGGGCTACTTGCTCATTCCACTCGAGGCCTGGCAGCCTCATGGGCCCTTTTCAAGGGCGTGCCAGTGACAGACATATGTGCTGTTGCCAACTGGGCATCATCAAACACGTTTGCAAAACACTACAGTTTGGATGTCACAGCATGTGATGTCACTCAGGCTGTCCTCTCTACCACAGAGTAGAACATAGCCAAAACACCTGCAGTATAAAGGCATAAGTTCTCATAAGCATGCATTTCCAGAGAATTTTCAGGGCGTGAATGAAATACGTTCCCATAGACATATGTTGTACTGAGTGAACCTGACTGATAAGGGAACTGAAAGTTATGCACCATAACTCATGTTTCCTGAAGGAAGGGAACGAGGTGCAATATATGTTTACCCTTTCAATGCCCAAGCTCGGTGAAGTGCACTTGGAGGATGAAGGTGGGACGTCAGTCCCTTTTATGCAAAGAGGGCGGGGCCTCATTGCTGATGCCCACCTGCCTTAAAAGGCATGGATGTATTACTTCCGGTGAACCGCGCGGCGGCGCAATTCCCATAGTCATATGTTGCACCTCGTTCCCTTCCTTCAGGGAACATGAGTTATGGTGCATAACTTTCAGTTTCCATTCATTCTGACAACAGAAATGGAGCAGTACCACTTTCGGCCGCTAGGGTCCACCGACCGTTCCTAGCTCATGTGTCCGAAAAAAGCCTCCTCTCACTCTGTCGCAGCCCGGCCTCCTGAACTCTGGAGGTAGGTCTGAACTAGTGTTTGTTAGCAAAATATCTCAAGAACCACAGGACAGATTTTGATCAAACTTACAGAAAGTAATCACTGGATGGATATTTACAACCTATTAGCTGTAGGAGATGTTTGAGCTAAAATTCGATTTATTCATAAATTATAATTTATTTTCGCAGCGCGCACGACCGTTTGGAAGACGTCAAAGCAAAACAATTTAAATCCAGCATATTTGCCCATTACGTGAATTTATTAAGGAACGGTTAAGCTCAGAAACACTTTTGCTATAATGGCAGCTAACAAATATATATTTTTTTGTGTTTACCTTGCTAAATTTTAAAGAAATGAAGTGTATCCGCTCGCTGTGTGTGCACGTAGCGAAACTACTTATTAAATCCAGCTGATTTGGCAATTACGTGCAGTTATTAAAGGTCCACTGACATGATTTTTTTATTATTCAAGTCAAAGTCAAAGTCAACTTTATTGTCAGAACTGCAATATGTACAGGGCATACACAGGATTGAAATTGTGTTTCTCTCAGTCCCTCGGTGCAACAGTAACCATCTAAACACTAAACACTAAAACATTTAATAAACATAAGTGTAATAATATAGGACTTATTGGTCAGTTTACTGACTTACCTATATTTTAGAGAAGTTGGAGCAGACTTGATCTGACCCAAATTCATTCGCGAGTTCACCCTTTTTCCGGTATTAAATTGCTTTAAAGTGATTAGACAAAATGTAACTTCACAAGAGACTTCAACAAATGTTGGTCCACCAGAAAATAGACCTTTTATTGAAACAATCATAAAAGTACCCTGATGCATGCTCAATAATCCAGGTAGAAAAATCTAAAAAAGCTAAGTCTGGTCCTCTGGACATTCAAAAAACAAAAAAAACAAAACAAAGCAAAAAATTGTAGAAACGTTTCGTCTTTCGTCCGAAAGACTTCCTCAGTCTGAGGTGCTGGGTTCAGCTCAGTCTTATAAATAGCACCCTCTCACAGTGTTACACAACCAGTTGGCTGATGACAGCCTGAAACCAGCTGCTCACATGATCAAGGAGGACCATCAGCCTAACAATGGATCGTTAGCACCCTGATGGTTGTTTGCTATTCACAGAGGGCTGAGTGATACCAGCAATCACAGCATTGTAGGAGGGGGACAGTTGAACTCGGAGGCCTCCACCCCTGTTTAATGATGGGCGGTTTCTTTTCACAAAGATGGCCTCCTTTACTCCTCTCTCAAACCATCGTTCCTCTCTATCAAGGATGTGAACATCTTCATCCCTGAAAGAGTGACCGCTGGCCTGGAGATGAGTGTAGACTGCAGAGTCCTGACCTGATGATGTTGATCTTCTGTGCTGGGCCATCCTTTTGGCCAGTGGCTGTTTAGTTTCCCCGATATAAGACTGATCACAGCCCTCCTGACACTGAACAGCATACACAATGTTACTCTGTTTTTGCCGGGGGACTGGATCTTTGGGATGAACCAGTTTTTGCCGTAATGTATTTTGAGGTTTAAAAGCCACTGGGACGTTGTGTTTAGAAAATAAACGTCTCAATGTCTCTGAAACCCCTGCAACATATGGAATGGCCACTGGTCTGGGTCTGGGTTCCTTCTTTTCACCTGATGGCTGGCTGGAGTCCTGTTTGGGTTTCTTCTCTGCTTTCAGGAAGGCCCAGTTAGGATATCCACATTTCTCTAGAGCCTGTTTTGTGTGTGATTTCTCCTTCTGTCTGGCTCCTGCGTTAGTGGGGACGCTGTCTGCTCTGTGGTACAGAGTCCTGATGACTCCTAACTTGTGCT
>JBBPBX010071133.1:0-18403 GCA_038048925.1 Garcialebias charrua | reverse complement strand
TTTTTCTTTGCTTAAATTTTTTTTGTTTAAATAATGAAATGAAATCAAATGTATTAGAAAATTTATTATCACAAAATACTTTTACTACTACAGACAAAATCACGTCATAATACTGTACAATCATAAGTTTTTTTTATTGTTGTTTGTTATTTTTAGAACAACATCCAGACAGCCTGTCTGAAAGCTATACCACTGGGTAACGCATCTGAAATCTTCACCTTTCGACAAATTTCTTCAATCACCTCTGGTCATTGGCAATTTGTACAGATACACCTGGAAAAATAAACATGTTTTAATTGTTCAAATATTTCTGAATTTATGTTTTTATTAATAAATTTAAAATAGAAAAAACAAAACAATGTAAAAAACGGAGTGTGTTTGGTGTCAGATGATGGATGGATGGGTGGGTGGATGGATGGATGTTGTCTGTAATCATGTCACCTCAGCAGCAGCGTTTTTCCCATCACTCCCAGCGTGCTCTAGCTGCAAGTGTCCACTCTTCAGCCTGGTCATATCAGCACCGCGATCGAGGACACGTTCCTGCAGGAACCACAAAGAAAAGAAGGTCAAAACTTCACATCAGCTGAGCAGGATGTAGGATGCTTGCTCAAAGTAGCAGAAATTACAACAAATAAACTTGATAACATTATCTAAATATGCAAAAAAAACCTGGCAGAAAAGGTATTACAAGTTTAAATTAGCAAATATTTATATGATTAAACTTATAATAGGGTGAATATCAAATATTGTTTTATTTTGATTATTACAGCTGAAACCACTGATGATCAGCTATGAAAATGTAGTGGTTATTTAGACAGAATTTGGGTGAAATTTTGCACATAACGTTAGCATAAACAGAGAAAATAAAACCGATGCTTCAAAGGGACTCATCTTTTTAAACTATAAGTAATGTTGAATAATTGTTAGATGGATACATTAATTAAAGCAGTACCAATCAGTGCTCTGGACAACGTGAACAGGTTCCATCACGTCCTCTTCGGTCCTCACAAGTCAAGTAAAGTTGCGGCTTGCCACCTGCTTCCTCGTTGGTAATTCTTCATTAAATACAGCTGCAGACATAAATTAGAACCTGCTGTTTATTGTTTAACCCCCTGAAATAACTTTGGCTTCCCAAACTGACTAAAAATTGCTCTATTCTTCACTCAGTTTGCTAAATTGGTCCGGTTCTGTATCGGCCGCCATGTTGTTTACAAAGTGCGCACTGAGCAGGAGCTCATCTCATTACGTCACGTGACCTTTTGCGGAAGTTCTCGGATTTCTGTGGGCGTGTCCCAGCGAGAAAATTACCATAACTTGTAATGAAATTTTAATATATTTACAATTTATTTTGCAAAAACGAACCTAGTTCAATGATAATATTTATATATGTAGTGCAAAATGATTTATAGTTAAAACATGATGTCAGTGCAGCTTTAAGGTCATGTGACTATTGGAGGACTCCCTGGACCGACAACTTCAAAATGTGGGTGGGAAAAGTGAAACACACGCACCTGCCTCCATCCTCATTTGCCCTATTCTGAGCCCTTGAGCAAGGCCCTTAACCCCACCACCTGCTCCCCCGGGTACCTTAGATAGCAGCTCTCTGCTCCACACAGAGGGCTGTGGTAGCTCGGTGGTCTGTAGTTGGGTCAGGACGGGCATCTGACGTAAAAACAATTGCCAAGTCTTTGTGTGAGTTACCATAGTTCGCTGTAGTGACCCTGAGGAAGGGGGCAGCCGAAAGACCAAAAATAAATAAATGAATAAATAAAAGTAATGAGAATGTAAGCATCTATGGTCATGAGCTTTGGGTTGTGACCGAAAGAACGAGATCTCGGATACAAGCAGCTGAAATGAGTTTTCTCCGCAGGGTGTCTGGACTCTCCCTTAGAGATAGGGTGAGAAGCTCAGTCATCCGGGAGGGACTCGGAGTAGAGCCGCTGCTTCTCCACATCGAGAGGAGCCAGTTGAGGTGGCTCGGGCATCTGGTTAGGATGCCTCCTGGACGCCTCCCTGGTGAGGTGTTCCGGGCATGTCCCACCGGGAGGAGACCCAGAGGAAGACCCAGGACACGCTGGAGGGACTATGTTTCTCGGCTGGCCTGGGAACGCCTTGGGATTCCCCCGGAGGAGCTGCTCCAAGTGGCTGGGGAGAGGGAAGTCTGGGCCTCCCTACTTAGGCTGCTACCCCCGCGACCCGACCCCGGATAAGCGGAAGAAAATGGATGGATGGATGAATGTAAGCAAACAACTAGGATGTGGACGTTGATTAGACAGGATAGTGCAGATGGTTGAAAAGAAGTCAAGGAAAACCACCCAAAACATTCAAGATGAACTCCAAAATCACCTTCCTAATCCCACTATTACCAGCAATTGAATTTTGAATCCTAATGGGGTCCTGGAAGGAAGACCCAGGAGGTAAATGGACTGAACTTACATAGTACCTTTCCATCTTATCAAGACACGCAAAGCACTTTATAACACAATCTGTGCCTCATTTACCCATTCATACAGCAGTCATAGTGCCGGAAATCCACGGCCCTACCCTACCCGAGCCCTTAGTTTAATTACCCAAGCCCGAGGGAGCCCGCTCATTTCCTAGAAATCACCGCCCGACCCGACCCTACCCGATTAAAAAAAAAAAAAAAAAAAAACACTACGTTTATTTATTAAGCTTTATTAAGCGCTAAAAAAAATAATGGTCGAAAACAGCCTATATTGCACAACCTGGCTTGAATTATAACAGTAACAGTGATAAAGAACAATAAAAAGTATCACAAATATATTTATAAGAACTGCACAAACATGAACAAAATAAAACGCGCATATATCAAGATGGCTTTGTTTGCGCCGGCCGGAGCGGCCGTCAGCTGCGCAGCCTCTTCAGCTGTGAACCTGCCAAATAAATCTGGATTTAGTTGCTTAAATACAGTTTAAAAACTGCGGTTTTCACCATCTAAATTCACTCTATTAATTATTTCCTCATCAGTAAACTTACTGCCTTATATTCTTTACAAGCAGATTAAAACAATTTTATATTGTGTGCATTTTTATTTAGTTTTGTTTGTGCTGTATGATTAAAAAAAAACACATCAAAGCCCGAGCCCGACCCGGCCCGCCAATCAAACGCAAAAATATGGCCCTACCCTACCCGAAGTCGGGTAGGGCTCGGGTAGGGTAGGGCTCGGGCGAAGAAACGACACCTCTAGCACTCTTTTTTGCTACTATTCCTCTTGTTGTCCTTTTTTGTTGTTTTGAGTTGTTAAAAATAAATAAATAAATTTGTATACCTATGCCTATTTTATGACTCTTTGTTAAGAAATCAGGTCTCTCTTGTAAATGAGTCCCCGAGGCTCAATGGTTTAACCTGTCTAAATAAAGGTGGAATGAATGAACTCTACTAGATCTATACAAAGACTAATCAGAGCTTTATCACATTCATACATTGATGGAACACACATTGGAGGCAATGAGGGGTTCAGTGGCTTGCTCAGGGACACTTCAGCATGTGACTGCTGGTGGAATCAAACCCCCAACTCTCCCATTGGAGGACAAGTGCTAACCACCCAGCCACAGCTGCCTCTGGAGGCCTTTACAACTACCAGAAAAACATAATGCCAGATCGCCAAAATGCATGTGAAGAAGCCCCAAAGTTTCCAGGAGAATTTTGTGAGACTGACGAGTCAAAACTGGAGTTTATTTTTTGCTTGAGTCACAAAATGTGTTTATTTTTTATTAGAAGATACCTGTAGATAAAAAAATACCAGCAAATGTTTTCAGGTCTGCTATAAATTTGAAAGCACCCATGGGAATATCCAAATGTAAGTAAGTTTCTTTCGGCTGCTCCCTTCTTCAGGGCTCACCACAGCAAGCAAACTTGTATGAAAGATTTGCCCATTTGTTTTACGCTTGATGCCCTTTCTAATGCAACCTGGGCTTGAACCTGCAACCTCAGGATTATAAGACCACAACACTGACCAACAAGCTACTGCAGCCCCAAGAATATCCAAATGTATTATAGCTTTATGGATTACATATTGTATATAATCCTGACTACGTTCATTCATGAGTCAAACTTACTATTTTTTGACTCCAGACTGTGAGAGCTCAGTCTCCATTCTGTGTACAAGACAGTGACCCTAATCTGTGTGTTGTGCTTCAGGAGCTTTCTCAACCTTGCATACATCAAGGAAACATAAAAACCATGACTCACAGCTACGTATTTCTTTTTGCCAAAGAAGCACATGCCGATGTTGTTCCAGAGAGGGGGGCTCTCAGGAACAGCACATGCTGCCACTCTGTACTTGTTCATGGCCACATCAAAGTCACCATGGGTTTGCATCATGCTGCCCGCAGCCAGGATGGCCTGAAAATCAAAATCAAAAACAGGGATTAGAAAAATATTCAAAGAAGATGAAACCTTTGAAACAGCACACAACAAAATTTAGGCTGTGACATCTGATGGTGAACAACTGTCTGTCTTGACTTGGCTTTAAAAAACATTTCGACTTATGCATTGAACTGTGCATGTTGAGCAAGAAAGTAAAGTTTATGCTGAAGTGTAACGATGTGCCAGCACCCAAATACCTTATAATTGTTGGGGTCAAAAGTGAGTGCATTCCCAAGGTGCTCAAAGGCCTTCTGGTATTTCCCAAGCTAACAAATAAAAAAAGACAAAAAAATATACAATGAATGAAAATAACAGTAGCATTGGGGTTTTTATTTTCCTACATGAGACATATACTTTCACACAACAGGCTTTAAACAGTTCTACGAACCTGTAAATAAAGGAGACCAAGCGTGGCCAGGAGTTCAGTGTTCTCTGGAGAGTATCTGAGTTCAGAATAAGAAGAGCTGAATGAGAAGTGTCACTTTTTCCCACAGCCTGCATGTACGGTAATTACATTAGATGCATGCATTTTTCTGTGCAAACCGACATGGCTGACATTCAGAGAATCTGCTGATTATTCCGTCAGGCATTATTTCACCATAATTGTAGAGTATTAATTATGACCTGTGTGGCCTAAAGAAAAGTCGCAGAGAGGAGGCATATTGACACTAAAATAGCACTCACAGTGGTAAGTCTCATTAAAAGCAACACAAGAATGGGGGCATTTGATTAATTCATTTGCCCCCAACAGGAGGTACCATAATGAGCTCCATTACAGACACTGATGTGATTTTCTTTTTTACACCATGGCCTCATGTTTAAATATTTAGCACAGTGAAAATGAGCCACATTTTTAAGGGTAATGAAAAGGACTGGGATTAAAAAATGAGGCAAGGAAGGAGGTTTGAGTGAGACTGAATGACCAGATGTGTGGTTAGACTGTGCAAACACTGGGGGCTTCACCCAGCCCAGTAATATTTAAATGGTTCATTTTCAACCAACATTTTAAACAGTTAGAGAACAGAAATAATATGACGTGCTTTGTTAATGACTTGGCCAGGCTGTCTTTGCTATGAAGCCATTAAAAATACAATAAAGTTCTCATTCAGCTTGTTAGCTGGAGTAAAACATTAAGAAAACCTGGGAGCCTTAAGATTGATCACAAGTTTTATTCTGAACTGGGTGCATTTAACATTTTGATTTGATTTTAATCATCTCATATCTCTGAGTTTCTGCCCCTCATGTTTGAAAAAGGTTATTTTTCATGCATGAGAAACTGTCTCAGTCTGATGTCCTATTCATTTCGAACTCATCAGATCTTATAGGCTCATCTGTCTGTTACCCTCCTCATCCTCTCTGCTCCTTTCCTAAATTTAGCTAGTTTGAATAATGTTCTAATTAAGGAGCCTATATTTAATTTGATTGATTTTAGAAATAAAAATAAATATTTGAACTTGATACCAAGCATGATTTTTAATGTTTTATCAAAGAAGATTTCCAATTAGGGGCAGCACGGTGGCACAGTTGGTAGAGCTGCCGCCCCTCAGCGAGAAGGTTGCCGGTTCAAATCCTGGCCGGGGATCTTTCTGGGTGGAGTTTGCATGTTCTCTCCATGCTGCGTGGGTTTTCTCAGGGTACTCCAGTTTCCTCCCACAGACCAACAACATGCATGTTAGTCTGATTGGTAACTCTAAACTGTCCCTAAGTGTGAGTGAGAGAGTGAATGGGTGTTTGTCTCATTAGTGTCTATGTGTCCTTGTGATGGACTGGAGACCTGTCCAGGGTGTCCCCTGCCTTTCACACAGCGATAGCTGGACATGAGCACCAGTGACCCCCACAACCCAAAAAGGAAGAAGCGGGTAAAGATAATGGATGGATGGATTTTTTATTTGTTTTGATGCTTGTTTAGTTTGTACATTGTGTAGTTCAGGCGCACCCCCCACCCTAAACAATTGCTCTGCAATGTAGTTCCTCCTAGTAAATAATGTAAAAATGTTACTACTTAGCTTGCCGAGTATTATTTTGTTGAGTTCTTCAACTGTTTGGACAATTTGAGTAGAATTTAAAATGTTAAATGTGATTCAAACTCAGTTTTGACCTATTTCCAGTCACAGGGAGGGACAGGTCATTGCCAGAGTTTGTCAGCAGTGATCTGAACTGCAAGCCTTCTGCTGGTTTTAGCTCATTGATGTGGCCACTACTACTCTAGATGTCACCTGTTCGGAGTTAGTGTGCAGTGAAACCTGCTGTGGTTAACAGTGGTGATATTCTGTTTAAAACTAAATTTCTGAGACTAAGTTTAGAATATAAATTAGCTGTCATCAGCTTAGTGCAGACAGACTGGACAAGAACAGAACACAGAAAACTAATGATAGAGAGGAGATCATTTCTCCAACATGGTCAGTCTATTTTCATTAACAGGCAAATCTTCTTTAACGAATTATGCGGCTTAGGAAGGTAATGGTTTGGAATTTGACGTCAAGTGATGAATATATATCACCACTTATTCAGTTGCATATTTCTTTTTAGAATTATTTAAAATAAGTTTGTTTTCCTCATTTAACTTTGTTAATGTGGAGCATTATTGTAGAATTATTACCTCAAATGAAGTCTAATCCAGGAAGCTGTGTACCTGTCCGTTATATTTTCTGCTGTTAAAATCAAGAATCCTCCTGTTCTGGGTGGATTTGGGTGCAGGAGGTGTCAGTTTCTCTGATTGTGTTTAATAACTATTTGACGTGGGGAAGGGAGAAAAAAGGTGACAACTTTGTGCATAATAAATAAATATTAAACAACATATATCTCATATTTTCCACATACATTTGAACACAAACTGTAACATTTATGTGGTTAGTGATTCAGGAAACAAATGTTCGCCCCACTAATGTCTATTCTCAGGAGCCACTACGGGTGTAGTTCAAACTACAGGACTGTCTACAGCATCTTTGATGGCCTTTACTTTTGTTGAGCAACCAGAAGTTGTTGTAATCATGTGAAGTGTCTTGATTAATCCTTCTCTAGACTTTTTGAGGGTTTTTCAGTTTTACTTATAACTGTGGCTTCTTTCTCACTTGGTTTTAATCCTTTCCTTAACCACTTTCAAACAAATGTTTTTGTTTGTTAAGCTACTTAACTTGGACCTTTGACTCGTCAAGCATAAAAATAAATCTAAATTTAAGGTATAAATCACTGTGTTGCTGCAGCTGCAGGAGAAGCTTCTTCTTCATCCCCTGCAAACAAACCTGCACCTCTCTAACCTAGGAAACAACCTTTTAGAGGCTTAATGCATGGTTTGAATAAGACCGCAGAGAATTTGAGATCTATGTCTGTTCAGAAAGCTTCTGGAGCACCAGCCCCACACGCTCAGGTCAGACCTAAACCACCAATGATCCCGAGCATCTACTGAAGAAACTGAACATCAGACGTAACAAAACAAGTACCTTATACAGTATTTGCATTATTATGGTACTAATAAAGAGCTCTTGAACGTGAAAGAAAAGAACTGAAAATTATTTGCAAACAGAACATAACAGTGGTCTTTTTTAAATAAGTGGAATAATTCAATTTTAGAAATATTCATCAGAATCACATCCGGTCGTCTGCTCACTGCTTGTAGCGGAGCTAACATAGAAACTTCACTTACTCCACTGCCCTCCTGTACACTTCAATAGCCCTGTCAGTTTCTCCAGCCAGCAGATGAACTTTCCCGAGCATCATGAAAGTCTTGTCGTGTTTATTTATCTGAAGAGCCATGTTTAGATGCTCCTCAGCCTGAGAGAAACAGAACATCAAAATGAACAACGCCATGGGCTTTTACAACATTTTAGCGTACAGTATTGAGCAGACTCACACTTTTGAAGTCTTTGATGAAGTAACAGCACAAGCCCAGATTATGGCTGATCTCCTGGGGTGAGAAAATGTCAAAAGTCATATTTTACATGGATTGTTGTTGTATGCTCCTTTAACAGACAACACTTGCTTCAGTTCACAAATAAAAATGTTTTTTTAAAGCAACAGTTTTATATAAAATAATAAAAAAAACACAAAGTGCAATAAAGCATCTTCGTAACAGTTTATCCAAACTTTATTTATTTTTTATTTTATTTATTTTTTTCAAATTTATTTATTGAGGCTCTCATAACAAATACAAACACATCTGTTAATTATATGATACATGTATAGAGAAACCCCGACTTTTTCTTTTTCCCCTCCCGACATAGACAATTTCAATAAAACAGTTAAACACACAGCAGGTTCTACAATAACCAAAAATCATAAAAAAGAAAAGAGAAAAGAAAAGAAAAAAAAGAAATACAGACAAATCAACTAAGAAAAAAAGTAATATTAATAATTAAAATATTATGAGGCAGCATATGTCATCCCCTATGTAAAGTTGAGGCCTGTGGGATCCAGTCTATCCAGGAGTGGTTTCCATATCTTAATAAATCTCTCACTTTCATCCCGTAAGGTGTAGGTCAGTTTTTCCAGAGGAAGTATCCTCAGAAGCTCGTTATACCAGTCACTCAATGTCGGGGCTTCCTGTAATATCCAAAACTTGAGGATGGCCTTCCTTGCAGCATGCAGACATGTTCCTATAAATTTTGTGTTATGGGTGCTCTTTGCATTGTCCACTTTAGCTCCCAAAATACAGTGAAAGGGTGATAGATGTAGGTCATACCCCATCAAAGAGGTCACCTCAGCCTGTACCTCCCCCCAAAACTTCTCAATCTTTACACATTTCCAAAACATATGCGTGTACGTACCAGGTTCTAAATTACATTTACTACAGGTTGAAGATCCCAGTCCCATCCTGCCCCTCAGTATTGGCGTAGTATGAAGCCTGTGAAGTATTTTAAATTGTGTCTCTCTGTCCGCATTACACGTCAACATATTATGTGTGTTTCTCAAGATTGATGTCCAGGTGTCATCCTCAATATGCCAGTCCAAATCCATTTGCCATTGTCTCCGTAAATAATCACAGGAACATTCTAGATTCGACCCAAGTTTCTCATAGATATAAGATATAAATTTCTTTGATTTGGTCTTAATAAGAATGTCTTCAAGAAACGATGTCTTTGGGGCCCTAGCATTTTTATGTAAAAAGTGCCTCATCTGTAGGAAACGGTAGAAGTGAGATTGTTGCAAGTTATATTTACTCTTCAGATTTTCAAATGATTCAATTGCTTCTCCTTCAAAAAATTTACTGAGGCAATCTAGACCCTTATCTTGCCACACTTTGAATACCGGGTCCTGATATGATGGAGGGAAATCAGGATTACACCATACAGGGGCAAGCAGGGAGAAGTGGTCTTTCATTTTAAAATATGTTTTGATCTTATTCCATGTAATTAGTGTGTTCAGTACTATATAATTGTTTTGGACCTCAGTTTTTGCTTTCTTATAACTAACAAAGGGACCATCTTTTAGGTTCAACACACCACAGTTCTTGGATTCTACATCAATCCACGTGTTTGTACTATCTGGGTTCACCCATTCTTTCAAGTATCTTATTTGAGCCGCCCAATAATACAAACGCATATTGGGCACGCCAAGTCCTCCTCTTTCCTTACTTCTTTGTAATTTACCTAATTTCATTCTGACCTTTTTCCCTTGCCATATAAAATTTGTAAACACCTTATTTAGATTTATGAAGAAGCTGTTTGGAATTGAGTTTGGTAACATCTGCAGACAGTATAACATCCTGGGTAATATGTTCATTTTGAGTACACTCATCCTACCCAACCAAGAAACAGGTAAAGTTCCCCATCTCAGTAGATCTTCCTTTACTCCAGCCATAATTGGTTCCAGGTTAAGTTTTACTAGTTTTTTAAGACAGGGGCTGATTCTTATTCCAAGATAAGTTATTCCTGCCGGTGACCAATGGAAGGGGAAGTTACTGGGCACAACAGACTCTGTCATAGCCCCTACAGGCATGGCCTCTGTCTTTAACAGATTAACCTTAAAACCCGACACGTATCCGAATTGCTTTAAACATTCCATCAGATGTGGGATAGATGTATCAATCTTATCCAAGAATAAAAGTACGTCATCCGCATAGAGAGAGATTTTATGTATTTTATCTCCAACCTCTATCCCCTTTATCTTAGTTTCAGTTCTTATAAGCTCTGCAAATGGCTCAATAGCCAGTGCAAACAAGAGAGGACTCAATGGACACCCCTGTCGGGTTCCTCGCTCAAGGAGGAAGGGATCTGAACAATGGGAATTGACAATTATGGAGGCTTTAGGTGATCGATACAGTAATTTTACCCATTCAATGAATCCTGTCCCAATTTTAAATTTGTCCATAGTACAAAAGAGAAAGGGCCATTCAACTCTATCAAAAGCCTTCAGTGAGTCCAGGGACATCACTAATCCTTGTATGGCATTATTACTGGCAAACTGTATAATATTCATAAGCCTCCTAATATTGTGAAAAGAATTTCTTCCTTTGATGAATCCTGTTTGATCTGGTTTTACCAAACGGGCAATCATGGGTTCAAGCCTAAGGGTCAGCACCTTCGCCAGAATCTTTGCATCCACATTAATAAGTGAGATGGGCCTGTAAGAGGCTGGGTCTTCTGGGTCTTTGTTTTTTTTTCAAAATTAGACTAATATTAGCTGAAGACATTGTTTCTGGTAACCGGTGTGTAACATAAAAGCTGTAATTAAAAGTTTTAGTTAGATGCGTAGTAAGATTATGCTTATATGCTTTAAACCATTCGGCTGAAAATCCATCAGGACCTGGTGATTTCCCGCTACGCATTAGTGCTATTGCTTCCAATATTTCTTTTTCCTGTATGGGTCCACCCATAATGTCTTGCTGCTGTTCTGTCAGTGTTGGTAGCTTGACTCTAGAAAGAAATTTATCCAGTTCCTCTTTCGTGCTATTGTTATCAGATTTGTATAAAGATTTGTAAAATGACACAAATACAGAACTAATTTTATTTTTATCAAAGTGTCTGTTACCTCTTGCATCTCTAATGCTTGCTATATTGTTATGTTGTCTCTGGTTGAGCAGGCGTGCCAAGTATTTACTAGGTTTATTTCCATATTCATACATACGTTGTCTTTGGTAGAATAATGACCTCACAGCCTTTTCATTTGTAATTGAATCCAGAGCAGCTCTAATAGTTTGTACCTTAACAAGATTTACTTTAGTAGGTTGGGATTTATGAATAGCTTCTGCCTGCTTTAGGTCCATCTCCAATCTGTTTTGTTTCATCTGTAATGTTTTCTTACGATGTGCCATATATGAAATTGTGAACCCTCTTAAATAAGCCTTTGCAGCTTCCCAGAGAAACTCTGGACTTGTGTCATTAGTATCATTTATTTCAAAAAATTGTTTTATTTCCGCTTCCATTTTCTCCTTAAAATTTTTATCATTAAGTAAATATGACGGGAAGCGCCACTTTGGTTTATCAGCTGTAGTATCAGTAATTGACAATTGCATATAAACTGGGGCATGGTCACTGATATGGATTGACCCTATAGAACATGCAGTAACTTGTCCCATAATCTCAGGAGGTATAAAGAAAAAATCTATTCTTGAATAGGAATTGTGTGGGTTAGAATAGAAAGTAAAATCCCTATCTAGTGGATTCAGGGTTCTCCATACATCTGTCAGTGATGTATCATTTAACATTTTCATCAGTGGCGTCCCTGTACTAGATTTTCTCTGTGCTGTTACTGTGGACCTGTCCTTCTTTTCATTTAAACAACAATTGAAATCACCGCCCAGCACCGTTAGAGGGCTCTTATATTCCTCCAGTTCAGCCGCTATCTCTGTCCAGAATGATGGGGGCGGTGGGTTAGGAGCATAGATATTCATCATTGTGATAGATGTACCCCAGAGGGACCCTCGAACAAGGATATATCTGCCTTCTGAGTCCTGTTTGTAAGACTCAGGTACAAAGGGTACTGCTCTATGTATTAAAATGGCTACCCCTCTGCTGTTAGAGGAGAAGGAGGAATAAAAGACCTGGCCCACCCATTCTCGCTTGAGTTTCAAGTGCTCTTTATCCACCAGATGGGTTTCCTGAAGAAATGCAATTTGTATCTTGTCTTTTTTTAGAAAGCTTAATATTTTCTTCCGTTTTATTGGGTGATGTATCCCCTTGACATTAAAAGTGCAGAATTTAATGTTGTTCATATCTGATTGTTAACTATTTCTGCTCCCATTTTTATAATAGCAAAGATTATTTCATCCGTCCATAGATTACATTTAGTGGGGTGCAACCTCTCTTTTTTAACAACCTCTAAACTTATACATAAAAAACAAAACCAAAAGAATACCAACATAAATGACACACAGACCTGCCGTACATGTAACTCAACTTTGGGGTACATGTGAAAACTTCCCAGCTCCAGTAGGAAGAGCCAGAGATCCCGCATTTGCATATTAACGCAATTTTTTTTTATATATATATATTTTTTTTTTAAAGCAGAAAATTAAACAGCCTCAATTTATCTAATTTGTTAAGCTGAGCAAAATAATTTTGTTACGTCAAACCAGAAGCTGTCAATATATAGAACTGAAAAAAGTACCGGTATATATCCAAATTTTTTTTAACGCGCTGTGTTGTAGTTTGAAGTGAGGCACAAAGCAGTTTTTCAGTGGTTCAGTCAGAGTCTTCCTGTTCTGAATGTTGGAAGGATTTGCTGGGAGAACGTCACGCTGTGCTTTTAGAGTTCAAGACGCCTCTAAACACTTTCTGTTAAAACTTTTAGGGGAATACAGGAACACTGTGTTTGTGTGTGCTGTTTCTTTTACCCAGTCTTTTTCATTAAGTTTTGCAGCTTCGTGATAAATTTCAATCGCTGCTTTGTGCTTTCCCAGAAGAAATCTGTAATAGAATAAACAGATATAAATAAGACTTTAACCAAGAATACAACTGCATGCTCAATGACTTTTTCTACTGCCTTAAATTATGAAACAGTCTCACTTGTGGATAACCTTCTATTAACAAAATGTCAATTTTTAACTTGTATTCAGGTTTACGGTATTTACAGAAGTACATTTGTCAAACGGACTCCAGCAGACTCACAGTGAGCGGGCCACTTGCTTTAAGTTGTCACTGCTGCTTGGATTAAGGATGGTGCAGCTCTGAAATAGCTCCAGGGACTGTTGGATCTTTCCCTCAAGACGTAAGATTAGTGCTGGGAAGAAATAAAGACACAAAAATAGAGAATCATCATCCTTGGTGGGGGGAGACATTAACGATTAAAGGCACAACATTGTGTCCTAAAAGCAGATTTAGGGAGATTAAACATTGTAATTCAGCTTTCACTGAGGTTTTAATGTGTCTATTAATTAACATTAATGTGTGGGATAAAAAGATTACAATAAAAATAATGGTTCACCTTGAACATAAATGGCATATTCACACATTCCACTGGTCTCCTGCAGCTGTTCTTTGATGATCACCTACAAAAATAAATATCAGGTGTGACTTTCAGCTTTATGGACTTTATGCTACAACCACTGAATATTATATTTAATAAGCCTAAAAAAGTTATATCTCGATCTTACTAAACACTAACATGAACAACGTTGAATTAAAACCACAACTGAAGAATTATTGTACTGTATTGTCTTCATTATGTAAGGGCAGTATCTCACTAAGCTGGGACTGTTGGGGGCTAGTAGACAGCTCAAAAATGTAAAATAATTAAATAAAAAGCACCCTTTCACTTACATTCTCCATGAGTTCTGTTTGTGAACAAAATACCAGCAAGCACAACAGATTTTTGAAAATCACTTTTTCTGTGCACACAGGTAGAAAACTGTCGTTGACTGTGCTCATTATGTTGTTGTCTACCTCCACTCACACTGTATCTGCCTCTGCCCCTTGTATACCCACCACCTCAGTAGCTGCACTTATGTTTAGAGTTAAATCTCCTGGAGTACATTTTGAAAAAAGGTAAACTAATATGAACAATTATTATTATTATTATTGTTGTTGTTTGTAAACCTGGACATTTTAGATCTGGGTTTGTAGACAAATGTTTTTTAATCAGAAGTAGAGCTCCTGTGCAGGTGTCAAAACTCTAGAGCAAAGCTTTCATTGAAACTAGATTTTTCATTCAACCTTTATTTATACAGGTTAGTCTCATTGAACCACAGGGACTCATGTACAAGAGAGACCTGTTTAACTTGAGAAGAGTTTGAGACATGACTGAGATGCCTGCAACAACTCAGACTACTATGAGATACCTTTTGTTCAATATCCAAGCCTCTGCTACTCACACAAGGAAATCAGGAATGCCTACAAACATTGTGACACCTTTTGAAGATTTTATGGCGAATGGTATTCACCAACAGGCACACATTCAGAGACAAATCTTTATAGAAACAGAACAATAATTATATCATAAAGCATTCACTCTTGGTACTATACTGTACTGATCTCCAAATTACGGTACCTTTTCCACAAATGTCATTAAATTTCTGTCTGTCACCAAAACAATTGTGTTTATCTGAATGTGTCTCCCTAGCTGGCCTTGACAGGCCATCTTATCTTAAAGCTGCAGTCTGCAGTTTCTGTAGTGCAGTCTGTAAGTTTTCTAAAAATATATTTTTAACATATTTCTTCACTCTGTCACTATCTCCTGACAGACTGATGTTAGACAAAGTAATCTCTGAAAAAAACTATAGTCCCCTTGCTTCTCCAGGTGGTAAATAAGCATTTCTAAAAAGCCACAGTGACCCGCCGTTAACCAGCCAATAAAAACAGAGCTTCTCACTTCTCACGCTCCTAACCCACGCCCCCCCCCCCCTGTCCCAGCCCGCGGCCGCGCAGGTTCTCGTTCAAAGTATTGCAAAGCGATGCAAAACTGTTTTGTATGTGACACAAATGTATTAAATTCCCTTTCTTCATCCCTGATCTGGACTTTTCTTTTGTTTGTTTTTTTGCCAAAAGTCAAGTGATTGCTTCCTCCTCCACTGATCCATGACTGAAAAGATGAGGAAATTGATGAATTTGTCACGAGCTAATTGAACTCGGGTTCGACGTGGCTCCGCGAGGCTCTGCAGATTTCATGGTGTTCTGGTGTGTTGGACCAGCGCTCCATGTTTTTATATTTTTTTTTAGAACGTTTTATTAACATATAATCACAGAACTTCGCAGCGGTTGAGACAGGACATGTAGTGGAGGCGGAGCATTCAGAAACTGCAGCGAGCAAGAGGGAGCAGAGCCATATACAGTATGGCTCTGAGTGGGGAGGGACCAGAATGCTTTGCCTGTTGAAAATTTTCCTAAGTGCTGCGTTCTACAAAAACTGCAGAGTGCAGCTTTAATTCACCTGGAAGTTTTGTAAACCTGAAGTTCTGCCCCTCCCTCCCTCCCCTCCTACCGAGGAATTTCCATGGACTTTTCAGAGGGGCCCAGCAGAATAAACATTCTGTCATCAGTTCAGGACTCTTTGGATTCGTCCTTGGCACCTCCCGAGTGTGCACTGATCTCTCCAGAGGGAACTATTTGAACTGAGTGATTTCATCTGAACTCTGCAGTGCCTCTGTGTTGTCTCTGGACTGCTCACCATCCTAATTTTAGGAAACTGACCACCACTGTGGACAGCATGGTGGTACAGCTGCTGCTGTTCTCTCTGCACTTGTGGGTTTTCTCCTGGTACTCCGGTTTCCTCCCACAGACCAAAAACAAGCATGTTAGACTGATTGGTAACTCTAAATTGTCCCTAGGTGAGAGTGAGAGAGTGAATGGTTGTTTGTCTCTATGGGTCCCTGTGATGGACTGGAGACATGTCCAGGGTGTCCCCCGCCCCTCGCACAGTGATTGCTGGACATGGGCCGAAGCGAGTTAAAGATAATGGATGGATGTTCCTAGTGGTGACAAGTGGAAAGGTTCTGCAAATCCCTTCCACATAAGATGGTACCTTTAATAAAACTTACAAAAAGATTATATTTTGGTTAACTTCTCTTTTTTTTTAAACTATTGTTGAGTGAGAACAATCATCTCCATACACATAAACATTTTCTACGCCAAGATAATTATGAGTTTACGGCTGGAAATAAGATGAAACGTTCTGGTTGGATTTGATGTAAGACTACGTACAAAGTCTGCACGTTGATATGGCTTTACATAAAATAGATATGTTAAGCGAGAGTGAGAAGGCACAGTACATATTATTTTATTATTCTTTTCACATTTTGTAGGTATACTGTAAGGTAAATAATGCAGCCTCGGTGAGGTAAGACAGTATATATTTGCCTTCTCCATGCTAACTTTCACTGTGTTTAGAGTGGATCTGTATGTGAACACACAAACCGACGAGACACTGATGTATAAGGGGAAAAAGAGCAGACTTTACCTTACAGGTCTCATAGTCCTTGTGGAGATAGTGCTGGTGGATTAGCCAGTTTCTTCTCTCCACAATGGGAAGCTCTGGTGCTGGTGGAAAAAAAATCAAATGAAAACATTAACTGAATAAAATCTCGTTCCATTTTGCTGTTCATGCAAGGTCTGTTTGTTGTCAGATGAATTATTCATCCTGTAAGTGCCCTCCTTTTGCAGTCTTTCACAAGTCTCTGATCTGACAGTGACACACTGCTACCTAAATCCACATGCTAAATTTAAGTCAGTTCACCAGACACACTGGAAATATTTGCTCGTTAGCTGGTTTTTACTTTAGAACAGACAGCTCAGACTAAACAGGCTTTTTATTTTCATCTGACAGATGACTAAATAACCCAGAAAGAGGTCTAACTCTGCCGTCACAGCAAGTCTTTGATGTGACAGTTAACTTAGATGTTAGGACTTTAACCATACCCCAGGATGAACTATAATCAATTCACCGGCTCTAAATGTCATCTTGTACGCAAGTTTTGCTGTACAAGCACTGATCCCCCCCACTTTAATATTTATTTTACTTCTTGGCAGGTTGAGATATTCTTCTTGTTGCCAGGGCAACTATGTCTTTTGGAAGCCAGGTGCTTTGTGTCAAAATGGAGCGGCTGAATGAAAGTGGGAGGATGAAGGAATGAGCAGCACAATGCAAAGCTTTAGAGAAAGGGTTAGGTAACCTGAAGAACAAAATCCCAACGCTCCAAGTCCCTTTCCCCAGTGGAGTGCAGCATTTCATTTCACAAGGAGGCAAACGTAATTCCAACTGAAGCAGGTTTGATTTTGATAATCCTGTTATCTTGCAGCTACTACCGATTTCCTCCAGGGCTAAAAAATAGGATTTAATACATCCCAGAATAAAGCGCTAGCTTTGAGTCTGTCGGTGACATTGGTAGTGGGGGGGGGAGGTGTATCATTAAAACAAAGTTTGAGTCACACCAAAGCATTCCTTGGTTTTAATGCCAGCTCGTCAACTGTGCTGATCTACTGGAAAAGCTGGAGTCTCCACAAGTTGAAGCGTAAAACTGAGCGGGTCTGACTGGTCAAGATTTGGAATGACTGTATTTGTAGAGACCCAATCCACTTTTTTCATCCTGCTGAGCAATAATATTCTCGAGTGGGATTCGGCTGAGGTCCTGCAGTATGAAGAGAAAAGACTGTGTGACAAAAAGGAAGGAGGGGAAGAGAGGCAGGAAAGAAAAGCCCAGCATGAGGTGCCCCATATACAGCTGTGTGTAAAACTACATCGCAAACAGAGGAATTTTGTCATAGTTACATTTGATCGGGCTAAAGCTTAAGACAGCTTTACCCTCTTTGTGTTGAAAAAGAATACGAGCACAGAGGAGGCATGCTGAGATCAAAAGATGTGCAGATTCAGGAAAAAATGGAATGAAAAGTATTTTGGAAGCTTTACCCCCAAAACTTCAGAAATCCCTTTATCTTAACATTAGGTTGCTGACACTTATTTTATCAGCAACGTCTAAACAAATAAGGGACACTGACAAAAAAAAGAAAACCAGAGTCAGAGTTTGAGAGTCTTTATTGTCATTTGCACCGCATGTGGTACATGTGATGAAATGAGATTATGTACACAGGGTCCCAGTTACATCCAACAACAAAATGTAAGGAAAAAACAGTAATAACATCTAGGATTG
>JBBPBX010071132.1:4497-18403 GCA_038048925.1 Garcialebias charrua | reverse complement strand
TACAGTCACATGATGCAGCCACAACAAACCCATTAGATGTCACAGTATGTATGCGTAGTACATGTATGTCCTCTTAAACCCCTGCTCATTTGGGTTCTGTTTGCTAGGGTAGGGGGTCCAGATCCAGACCCAACTAAAGTCTTTTCTGGACCCAAAAAGTTGTTAAGTTCCTTGTATTTAAGCTGTTCACAGCTGTTCAGTTTTGCCACATCTGGAGAATGGTTCATGATTTGAACTTGTTTGTCCTGTGTACAGTGCAGCGAGTTTTAAACAGTTGGTTCATTAAGTTTGCAGCTCGTGCACACACACACCTTCACCTTTGTGAAGCTGTGGCTGTTTATCACGCTTTAAACGCAGAGTCACCTGAACACGGACAAAAAGTTCAATGCTCCTGTGCGGCTGCCAAGATGGCCATTAAATCATTTGTGGCTAAACGCTTCCGCCCTCACACAAACATTAACACTTAAAGCCTGCATCAGTCTGTCGGGTGAAAATAACACGACTAAGAAGAAGAGAGACGTAGTAGCTGGCAGTGAAGTGTGGAGGCATGTGGTGCTGCTCACAGTTTCTGTCTCTACTATCTGCATCCTCAGATTTATCTAAGACATTACCGTATTTTCCGGACTATAGATCGTGGCATTTTGCCTAATTTGCATGCCCTGCGACCTATAGAGAGGTGAAACCTGTTTATGGATTTTTTCCCATATTTTTAGACCAATTTTTGGCTCAGATATGACCAGAGAGTCCACCGACCGTTTCCAGCTCATGTGTCCGAAAAAAGCCTCCTCTGCTCGGACTGACTCTGTCGCTGCCTGGCCTCCTGCTCTGGAGGTAACTTCTGTTTGCTGTGTTTGTTAGCTGTGTTTGTTAGCACATAAATAGCTCATAAACCACTTGGCGGATTATTTTTCAGCTTACAGAGTAATTATATGGGTTTCATTTACAAACTGTTGACCTGTTTGAGACATTTGAGATAAAATTCGATTTATTCGTTTTTTAGAGACGCACTCGTGTTGTGTTAGCTTCGGTTTATTTCGGTGTATATTTTAGATAAATAGCTCATAAACCACTCGGCGGTTATTTTTTCAGCTTACAGAGTGTAATAACAGTATATGGGTTTCGTTTACAAACTGTTGACCTGTATGAGACATTTGAGATAAAATTCGATTTATTTATAATTTATTTTCGCAGTGCACGCGACCGTTTGGAAGACGTCAAAGCAAAACAATTTAAATCCAGCAGATTTGAGCATTTTGTGAATTTATTAAGGAACGGTTAAGCTCAGGAACCCTTATGCTATAATGTCAGCTATAATTTTTAGCAAACAAATAATTGTTTTTAAGTGTTAATCTTCTTAAAACCTTGCTGTGCGCTCCTGTGGCAGACATTTGCAACAGACCTAAACACTCGTCCACATTTCCGGGTTGTCGGCGGTGACGTTGGTGCGATCTATATTAAGGTGCGACCTGTTTATGGATTTTTCCAATTTTTTGGCAATAATTGGACAAAACGACCTATATTCCGGTGCAATCTATAGTCAGGAAAATACGGTAATCATGTTGAGGATATCCACGGCTGTAAAATGGAGTGAAGTTACTGAAAATAAACTCTACTGTAGTTAATGATCACTATCTGCCACCAGAGAAACGATTCCCGTTTACTGCTGGAGTATTTTCCAAAAAACATGCAACGTTGATTTAAACTAGAGGTCACTACCTTGGGCCGGATCCGGACCGAGTGATGGTTCCGTCCAGATCCGTGCCCAAACTGATAAACTGAGGAAAATATATAATTTTCATGGAACATTTTCCCAGTGATAGACAGCTAAAACATTTAATTTACTGTGTTGAGGTTTGGGGTACAGCGTGTAAAACGGTAACTAAACCTATTTTTATTTTACAGAAAAGAGCTATAAGGATTATCACTAGAAAACATTATTACCATCCATCAAATGTTTTGTTTTGCAAATTGAAATTACTGAAATGTTATGATTTGGTTGACTATAATATTCTTTTAACATTGTACAAAGCTCAGAACTTTACATTACCCTCAAATATCCAAACATTTTTTGTAAAAAGAAAAAGTACTTACAAACTTAAGGGTACAGATACTGTATTTTTGTTATGCCACAGCATAGAACTAGTTTAAAAAGTAGGTCTACTTTAATTTATGGAATAGGTCTATGGAATGGTTTAGAAAATGATATTAAAGTTGCAAAATCAATGTCTTTGTTTAAGAAAATGATTAAAATTAGGTTTCTGGAAAATACATATAAATTAGTTTGTATCAAAATGTATGTATGGTAAAGTATGATGAGTTATTTATTGTGTAATGTTTTTTTGTGGATTACTGTTGTTTGAATTGTTTGAATTAATTTTGTTAAAAAAGGGGCAGACATAATAAGATTTTATCTTCTTCTGCTTCCTTTCATTTCATGCACTGTTTTTTTATTCATTTATGTGGTGCTGTTAATAGTTTTTTGGTGTTCTTTTAAATTTAAAATGAATACATTTATAAAAATAAAATAAAATAAGGTGCAGAGAAGCAGGGGGTGTGTTCTGGAGGTTCACTCTACTTCAGGTGTTAGGGTAACAGCGTCAGCCAATCAAATCTTTTGTTTTCCCTGCACGGCCGGTGCAGCGAGCGCTCACCCGAGACGAGTTGACAAGGAGCAGAGAGGAAGAGACTGCACGTCGCGCTCCAAAACAAGAAATGCTGATGCTGAAAAGTGCTGTTTTAAAGACGGACAGAGAAATGTAGGTTCATTCTTCCAGCAGGCTGTTCTGTTTGCCTCATGTGCTCCGAAACGGTCGCAGTAATTAAAAGAGGCAACGTGAAGCGCTTTTCATCTCTTCTGAGCAATATTATCTGCTGAAGTCCGAGCAGAGAGCAGTAAATGAACCGGACTGGAAGCCCAGTATGACAAACCCTCCTCATCATCAATACCTTTAGCTGCTGAATGTTCACTCAAGGTGTCGTGGTTTTGGGGCAACATAAAAAAAAAACATTTAGTGAAGGGACCATCCTGAAGGAGTGCTTAAATGTTGTTGCTGAGACTTTTGATGGAAAACAAAAAGACAAGATGTGAAAAAAATAAAATTAAATCAAACAAATCCTGATGTCAGCTTCATCAACAAGCAGAAAATCAGAAATATTAGCAGATGATCTCTGGTCCTCTGGACATAAAAAAAAAAAAAGCTTTTTTGATTTGTTTAGCTATTTTTATTCTTTAGTTAGCCTTGATTTCTTTTTTTTTTAGCTTCTATGTAGTGTTTTGCTACTTTTAGCATTTACAGTAGCTAGCCCTTTGGTACTTTAAGCTTCTATCAAGCCCTTTAGTACTTTTATTTAGCATTCAGCTACTTTTAGTTTTTTCTTAGCATTTTGTTGAATTTAATTAGTTTTGCTATTCTTAAGCTTTCTTGCTACATTTAGCTTGCTTAATTTTTTGGGCTTCTAGCTAGCATTTTGCTGCTTTGAACTTTTTAGCTAGTCTTTTGCTACTGCTAGCTTTCAGTTAGCATTTTTCTTATCCTGATGCATGCTCAATAATCCAGAATAGAAAAATCTAAAAAAGCTAAGTCTGGTCCTCTGGACATTCAACAAACAAAACAAAAAATGTAGAAACATTTTGTCTTTCCTCCGAAAGACTTCCTCAGTCTGAGCTGCTGTATTCAGCTCAGTCTTATAAATAGCACCCTCTCACAGTGGATCAATCAGTTGGCTGATGACAGCCAAAACCAGCTGTTCACATGATCAAGGAGGACCATGGTTGTTTGCTATTCACAGAGGGCTGAGTGATACTAGCAATAACAGCATTGTAATAGGGGGACAGTTGAACCCGGAGGCCTCAACCCCTGTTTAATGATGGGCGGTTTCCTTTCACAAAGATGGCCTCTTTTACTCTACATGTTGTTTTTTAATGTCCAGAGGACCAGACTTAACTTTTTTAGATTTTTCTACCTGGATTATTGAGCATGCATCAGGATATTAGCAGATGATGTTCTGGCACAGCTGGATGCAGCTGTTCAGAGTCATCGATGAGTCTACATGAGAACGGCTCTGACTCAAACCCAAAGTTAAATTACTGGCAGGACAATCCCATGTCCATTTCTCCCATTAAAGCTGGGGTATGTAAGATTGTAATGTAGTTAACTTTTCAAACAATATATTTTTAACATATTTCTTCACTCAGTCACTATCTACTGACAAACTGATGTTAGACAAAGTAATCTCTGAAAAAATCTATTGTCCCCTTGCTTCTCTATCAGCATTTATAAAAACACTGAAAACACAAGAGTGACCAGGACACTGACAGCCAATAAAAACAGAGTTGTTTGTCACGCCCCAACCCACGCCCCCACCTGTCCCAGCCGCAGCTCGTTCTCATTCAAAGGATTGCAAAGCGATGCAGGACTGTTTTTTATGTGACACAAAATGTATTAAATATCCCTTCTTTATCCCAGAGCTGGACTTTTATTTAGTTTTTTTGCCAAAAGCCAAGTGATCGCTTCATCCTGCACTGACAGGAATGAGGAAATGGATTTGTCACGAGTCACGAGCGAATTAAAACATGTCCAACGTTGCTTCGTGAACCTCTGATGATTTCTGCTGGATTTTGTGTTGTAGGATGAGTGATTCGTGGTTTTATTAAATTTTTTAAACAGTTATATTATCATATAAACACAGAATATCGCAGCGCAGAGACAGGAGGAGGTGGAGCATTCCAGACATTCCAGACCAGCGCTGACAGAGAGGAAGTCACGAGCGAATTAAATCATGTCCAAACGTTGCTTCGTGAACCTCTGATGATTTCTGCTGGATTTTGTGTTGTAGGACTAGCGCTCCATGGTTTTATTTTATTTTATTAGAAGGTTTTATTACCATAAACACAGAATATCGCAGCGGCTCTGAGCAGACAGAAGCAGGGGGCGGAGCAGATCCCAAGTTCAGCAGAGCACGGACTGTGCCATATATGGCTCTGAGGGGAGGGAGCAGAATGCTTTTCTGCGCTGAAAATATTTCTAAGTCCCAGAGAGTCCCAGAGTGTTCAAATATCGCAGACCCTAGCTTTAAGAAAAGTAAAATAAAGACTAATCACAAGAGAAAAGGTGTTAAATGTTCTGTTTTCAGTTTTCTTCTCCTAAAAGAGCCATTTTTATTTATTGTTTTCTGAAGATGCTGACGTGTTTTACTTGAAAACTCAAATTTTTATAGGTTGGTCCCTCTTTAGGAAAAAACAAGAGAAAAATCTTTATTTGCTCAGTTTACACATTTTATACTAAAAAAGCCACTTTTTAACAGTTTTCTGTTTCCTAAAGTTGTTACTTTTTTCCTTCCTTCAATTCTTGGGCCTCTTCAATTTAAGAGAAAAAGGCTTATTGGGCTCTGGTTGCACATTTAAGATGTATTTTATTCTGAGCTTTCAGTTTTAATCTGAAATAAAGGCCCTAAATGTATTTGTCCGAGACTACTTTTAATGGTAAAAAAGTTGTTTACTATAAAGTGCAGTTTGTTAACAGTGAAAATGTGAATACGGCTAGGCAAGACCATAAGTCAAACGTTTGACTTTTGTTCAGACCTTTTACTACAGTATAGGACATTTTAGTAACTGGACCTCAGCGAGTTTTGATTTAATACCCGATTTAAAGTGTTCATAAAAGAGGAGCTAAAAGATCAGCCTCAGTCTTCCATTGAAGTTATTTTAGATTATTTCCCCCTTTTTAAGAAGTCAAAATGCTGCTGTGTTCATGTAAAAAGTATGAAAGTTATAAATACTACAAGCCACGACGCATCATTACGGATCAAGCTAAATCTTTTGCTGAACAACTGAACAGTTGAAAAAGCAAAACGTACGCAGAAGAAACTGTTAAACCTGCGTGAACTCTCACTGCGCTGAGCCCAATCTGAAAAATGTTAATCAGTCCTGCTCTGATGTTCACTTTCAACTCTAAACTAATCAAATAAATAAATTCTAACCTCAAAAATATGCTGGTGAAGATTCTCAGTCGTCCAGGACATGATAAAATCAAAAAAGGCGTTCAATTGTTCTGTATTGAACGCCTTTTTTGATTTTAACCTCAAAAATGAAACTTCATTTTCCTCTCTGCTTCTCCACAATGATCTCATTCATAAATCAGATATTAAGTTAATAAATGTTGCATTAACTCTGTACTTCATGCAGTTTCCTCAGATCACTGTGTGCGTGTGATGAGCCCGTCTCTCTCCAAAGCTCAGCTGAATGACTGACAGCTGGAGTTGAGTGCGTCGGAGCCTCGACTCGTCTGTCAGAGCCTCCATGGAGCTCCTGACAGCGGAGGACACCACAGAAGGCAGAGTGTGTGTGTGTGTGTGTGTGAAGCTGTTCGCTTCGGGTCTTACTTTAGCGTCTCGGCCAAGTAAAAGCTCTGCTGCACGTCGTCGTGGCTCGGAGTCGAAGCGTAGACGTCTCTGACGCCGCTGTAACCTCCTTCTACTTTACAGTGCTGCTCCAAGGCCTGGCGGACAGAGACGATCACAAGACAAGAAAACGGATGAAGACTTCATCGTCGTCCAACATCTCCACACCTCGGAGCGGACTGGCTCAGAATTGTTTATGAACTTTATTCCTCAGTGTTAGTTTCTGGAGGACGTAACCTTCCAGTTCATTGATTTTCAGACAGAAAGCCCTGAGTGTCTCTCACTGAAGGTGTACAGGTAAATCAGACGGGGGTTCACCTGCACGGCCTCCCAGCCCCACTCCCTGTATTTGGGGTCGTGGGTGAATCTCCACATGTACATGTAGGTCTCGATGACCTCTGGGCGGAGGATGAAGTACTTCTCGTTCTGGCGCGTGGCGATGGCCTCGACCCCCCCGTCGAAACGAAACGCTTCTGGACCCAGCTTCAAGGCTGCAGAGAATATGAAAGAAATGGAAAAATTGCACATTTTCCCTGGATTTTATAACGTTCTGTACGGGTATCTATGTCAGTGCTGTAGTAATGTTATGGTCGATGATGTCATTTGTTGTGTGAATGCTTACTAAGCGTTATTGTGATCATGTTTACATTTTTCTTATAGTTACCATCCCTATTCCGTACGTTTGTCAGCATCTTTCTCGTTCCATAATTTTTTTTGTTGCTATTTCAACAAATCATAAATCAAAACGTTCAGCTCTTTCAGGACAATCCTGCTATGACTTTAGGTATTGGTGCAACTTTAGCTTTTTGAAACATTTAGCCTTTTCTGTAATTTTTTTCTCATAGAAAATGAATTGAGCTCATTTTACATCAAGTCTTTAGATGTGTTTACCGTACATCCTTTTACTGCTCCTTTCACGTTTTGTTCTAGTTCTACTTCTTTCAGCTTCCTGTGCAAACTTAAACTTTTCAGCTACTTTCAGCTCATTTCAGCTGTTTTTTCAGCTGTTTTGTGCTCCTTAGAGATAAACATTTTTGTGCTTCTTCTAACTTCTTTCTGCTAATGTTAGCTTGTTATGCTCCTTTCGGATTATTTCTGCAAGCTTCAGCTACTATTTAGCAGTTCATATGCTAATTTGAGGTTTTTCAGCTACCGTAATTTTACATTTAAGTTAAAAGTTAAACTTTTTTCAGCCTAATCAGCAAAAATGTGCTCTCTTCACTTCCTTCTGGTAATTTAAGCTTCTTTCTTCTTTTTTTTAACAACTATTCAGCTGTTTTATTTATTTTTTGCTTGTTTTTCTTTTGAAAATTATTACTTTTTCAGATAATTTCCAATTTTGTGCTCATTTCCATTTCTTTCAGCTTAATTTGGCACAACTGTACTCTCTCCACTTTCATCTGGTAACTTAAGCTTCTTTCTGCCTTTTTTTTTGCTACTATTCAGATGGTTTTTGCAAATTTCTGCTTGTTTCAGATAATTTCCACTTTATGTACTCATTTCTGCTTCTTTCAGCCTAAATTGGCACAACTGTACTCTCTCCACTTCTGGTAATTCAAGCTTTTTTTCCTTTTCAGCTACTCTTCAACTTTCTTGCCAATTTCAGCTGTTTTAGACAATTTACTAATTTTTGTGCTCATTTCTGCTTATTTAAACCAAATTCAGCAATGATGTGGTCTTTCTACTTTCTTTTGCTTAACTTGGACTTATTCTTCCATTTTAGCTACATTTCAGCATGTTTTAGCCAGTTTCAGCTGTTTTAGATAATTTACTAATTTTTGTGCTTATTTCTGCTTATTCAAACCAAATTCAGCAATGATGTGGTTTTCTACTTTCTTTTGCTTTACTTGGACTTGTTCTTCCATTCTAGCTACATTTCAGCATGTTTTTAGCCAATTTCAGGTGTTTTTCAGCTAAACCTTTTCTCTTTTTAAATAAAATTAATTCGTTCAAAAAGCCTCCACACTGCATTTTCACAGGAAATGTAATTTCTCTAGTTGATATAGAATCAAGTTGAGTGTGTGTGGGTGCAGAAACTGTCACAAACATCAAGCTTGTGTTTAGTAAAAAACAGTAATGACACGTCAGGACTTCAAGAGAACTAAAATACTGTAGAAAATAAACTGATAGTTCAGGAAGGCGCTTTGAAACAAACCGATGAGCAGAAAGTAAAATCAGGTTTTACTTCTCAAAACTTTTAAAAGTTTCTGTTTGTGTTCCTCTACCTGTCCGGGCGTAGGACTCGTGACAGGTGCGGGCGATCTCTGCTGCCAGCTCCATCTGGTGGCCCGTCTTGTCGCTGGGCGCCCCGTCGGCACCCAGAGCGATCATCCCACCGGCGAAACACGTCAGGTGACCCATCTTGTGCTCCAGCAGCCCCCCCTTCCACTCCGCTATGTAGGCGAGGCCGCTGCTCGACTTCCTCACCAGATTGGTTTCTATCGCCTGAAAAAACAGACGTGCCGGTGTTGGTTCTGGCACTCAACGCTCCTGAACTTTGACCTTTTGAACTTAAAACTGCTGATTGTTTAATGACACATGGTATTTATTGACGTTATAGACCAGATAATCTGACTCATTGCAGGCTGCTCCTGATCTTTGTTTCAATGTGACCTTAAACCACTTAAACCAAAAAAATTACGACTCACTTAGATTTTATTAAAAACTTCAGACAGAAATCACTGGATGTGCGTCTACAACTGGTCGACTATGAGAGTCGGTCCATTTCAAGATGGCCACTGCAGCTAGCGGACATTGGCAAACACAAAACTGGCTCTAACTCAGTCATTTTTTCCACTTATCGAGGTTAATTTTTTGAAGTTGTTGTAGCTCAGAGTCTTTGACAGCGACTCCTTTTAATGTGACACCATGAGATATCACATTATTTTTAGGATTTGACTACACCGTGACGATTTCAGATAAACTCCTGCATGAAACATGCTAACACGTTAGCAGGCTACATGCCGACATGTACAGTAATGTGGTAGTAGTTGAGAGTCATCCCCAATACAGACCATGAGCACTAACCGATGTGAGGTCAGTGAGGTCTTATATAATACAGTAGTCCCTCGCTACTTCGCGGTTGGACTTTCACAGACTCACTGTTTTTTGGGTTTTCAATGTAAGATTGTACATGACATACGATTGGCTGATTGATGGAAGTTGACCAATCACAGCACTGTGCTCTATCGTAGGTGCGTACTGGCTCAGTAACCGTAGCATCAGTCTGTCCGCTCTCTTTTGTTGTGCTCTTTTGTGAAGAAGAAGCAGCGCCAGCAGCTCCCCAAAACTAGCGTATTGTTTGCTGTATAAGTTGCAGTTTTTTGCATAGATTAGCATGCATACAACTTATCTAGTGAAGCAATGTATTTATGTTTTTTTCCCATATTTATAAACCAAATTTTGGCTGAGATCTGATTATTATATTTTTTTTGACATGGAAAATATTGAACACTACCATTTTCAGCCACTAGAGGACCCTAGACTATTATAGCAAGCCAAGTGTCTCATTAATAGATAAAAGTGGCTATTAATGAGACACTTGGTTTGCCATACCAAACCAACTTCTTCTCACTCCAGAACTCCTGGAGCGAACATCAAATCAGCTTAATTTTGCCGTGCCGCCCAGGCGAAATGCAGCTGATTTGACCATTATAGTGCATTTATTAAGGAAAAGTTCAACTGAGACACACCTTTGCTATAATGTCGAGCAAACAAATAATTGTTTTTAAGTGTTAATCTTGTTAAATTCTTGTTAAAGTCCTCTCGTGCATGCTACCGCAGCTGCCATTTGGCAGCCATTTGATTTTTGGCAGAACACCGGCACACATTTCCAGGTGGTGATTGGTGACGCATAACAAATGTGACGTACTGTATACGGTGAAGCGACATATCTGTTGTTTTCCACTTTATTAGACATATTTGGACTGATGTGACGTGTACGGTGGGAAGTACGGTATGTTCATCACTCGAACAAAGAGATCTGGGTATATAAAGTCTCAAATGCCAAAATAAATTATGTTCCTACTTCGCAGATTTTCACCTATCGCTGGAACATAACCCCAGTGATAAGTGAGGGACTACTGTAAATTCATTGGTTATATCAAAGCGATGAATTAATGAAAACGTTGCCGTTAATTCTTCTCTTTTCCATTGAGTGAAAGCTGCGTTTGCAGACGACCCTTCTGACCCCTGGACAGTCACGACTCTTAAACAAGAAAACAAAACAAGTTTAACATTTTCCACCTTCTGACGACACAGAAGTTATTTGGACACCTGTCCTGCTGCCTCTGCTTGACAAATACAACAAGCGTGTCCATAATCCTCACAGATCAGGAGGATTATGGGTGAAGAAGCTGTGCATGCGTAAATTCTGTATTTTAGCTGATGTGATTTTGCGCCCCAGCGTTCCACAGACAGACAGTCGGACGGACGACCAGCGCCCTCCAGCTGAGACGCAGCGCCTGTCACCATAACTCAAGTTGACAGTCTGAGTGAACGGAGGCGAGCCGCCTGCGTGCATGTGCTTCATCCTCCGGGTTTAAGAGGGCTTTTCTTCCCCAGGACTGATCTGTTCCCCGTCTTTGTCTTTTTATTCAAATGTGGGTGCAGTTCAGACACTCTGAGGCTCCTTGTGAGGTTACGAGCGACTGGACTTCCATAACGTCGTCTGCAGATACGATTAAATACCACAGCAGGACAACTTTTTATCATCCACGGCTGACCTTGCTTTTGTTGTTCGCTGAAATCCAGCAATCGTTTGTTTCGACTCAGAAGGTGCAGAGGATTGAAACCCTGTGGAGTAAACAGCCACACTTCACCAGCTGTAAACAAGTGTTGTCGTTTAAGGGAAATTAACTCGGCGTGCAGTTTATGCAACATCATCACGCCTTCCAGGAGTTTCATTTGGTTGTTGATGAACTGACGGTGATTGATGATTAAACTGAAACACAGTTCAAGTCCAAAACTCAGCGAGAACCGCAGATTCAGAAATCATCTTCCAAAGGATCATTTCAGCTTCAAACAATTTAGATTATTGCTAAAAAATGTTTTTACTCCTCAAAATTAGACAGCCATTAGACAATCGGTTGATATTTTGCTAAACACGGCTGACTCACACAATGAGTGGGACAATAACTCAGCTACAAGTGCACAAAGTTTAGCTTCATATCTGTAACATTCACTGATTTATATTCATTTTTGTGTGTTTCTTAAGGTCAGTTGGCTGTGGCAGCCATCTTAAATGGGGTTGATGTCAAAAATTAATCAGCTGTACATTATTACTTTTTGCAAGTTTCGTTGAAATATCTCCAGACGTTGATAATTCAGTAATAGACACAAAAACACAGACGTGAGCAAAGCCATCATCATCATCATCTGCCTTCGCCTTTCAGAGGTGGGAGACTAGAGGTGATGAGGTAGCTCCCTGACGGAGGTTCTGTTAAACTGTGTGATAACACCGTTTATTACATGATTTTATCTGTATTTAAATCATAAATCCTGATAGACATGACTCCTAGGTCAATATTGATTATTAAAAGACAGATGAAGTTTGAATTTAAGCAGCAAATGAAACATTTATCTTGAAATAAATATACATTTGATGTGGATTGAAAAGATTTCTAAAGATGGGAAAATTAGCAGATGATAAATAAATTCACAGGTGCCTGTAAGTCCCCCTACAGTTTAATGTTCAAGTTATTTTTTTAACCAATATGTTTGAGCTATACGATCTCAAAATAAAAACAAGAGATTTATTAAAGTCTATTTGGGGGTTTTAAACATTTTATTTTATATGATAAAGGTGCTCAGATTGCTATAAAAACAGTTCATGAAATAAATATTGAATTTTAACATAATTAAAACCTTTTTAAAGTGTAACTCACCTCAAAATTACCTTTTTTTAGCTGATAAACTCCCTAGAATGTGTTTAAAATGTTGTATAGCACTATGTCTGTGTTAATTTTCATGTATTTATGCGTATTTGTTTAAATCGGCAATATTTGGTCTAAAAACGTGTTTACGGTATATGGGTTGAACAGATGTATTGCACCCTAATTTTCTTATTGGTCTACGATTCTCACTGTGACGTGCTTTCTCACTCTGATGTCACGAAAGTGGTTCAAGCAGAGGCAATCCCCTGCAGAGATGAGAAGGTCCTCACTGCAGTTCATATCTTATATGGAAGTGGTACATTGCACTCCGGAAAAGTACTGCAACAACGCATATTATAGTTTTTGGAATGGCACTAGTTATTTGTATATTTTAATTTATTTATTTTAAGAATATAAGTCTGGTACGGAAGCGTATTGCATTCAACCATGAAAAAACGTGATACTATGTAGTAAAAACGTGATAATTATGTAGTAAAAACGTGATACTAAGTAGTAATAACGTGATACTATGTAGTGAAAACGTGATACTATGTAGTGAAAACGTGATAATTATGTAGTGAAAACGTGATAATTATGTAGTTAAAACGTGATAATTATGTAGTGAAAACGTGATACTTATGTAGTTAAAATGCGATACTAATTCAGGAGGAGCGTTTCCTTTAAATAGAGTAGACCTGCAGACTTCCACATATGTCAGATGGGACAATGGTTAAGACCGCTGCCTTTCATGCAGATGACCCAGGTTCGAGTCCAACCTGGTCTGACTGATTTTTTTTTTTTCTTCTTTGGATTATTTATATAATAATATTTATGCTGAAAATACTTTGCTTATCAGCGTGATTGGGGTGTAATGTGGTTAAGTGACGTCTTAATTTATTAGGCTTCATGCTGTCCGCTGCTAATATTTTAAGACATAACAGACACACCGGTCTTTCCTCATCTCCCACCTTCGTCACAGTGAAGCCAAGGCTAAATACGCTTTCTTATTATCTTCGTCTGTCTTCGCCTTTCTTTTCATCCCTGTTAAATATTTCTCCATGCTGTATCTTCACTGCACTTTCTAAAACTTCTCATGCGCTGCTGTGGCTTCTTACTCTGTGAAAAAACTATTCTGTGCGCTCAGTCTGACAATAACAGCGCCACTGCCCCTACTGGCGCGGATGTGTAATTACACTTACCATTTCATACAGTTCAATACAGTATTATTAAAATGTAAACACTCAACAACAAACCTATCAAAAGTAATGGCAAAAGACTGAAAATAGTTTATATTTTTACAATAAATGCATGTACAAATAAGCTAACAGGGAGTGCCTGTATGTTGTTGTTTTTTTAATTTCGTTTTACGCAAGTTGAAGCAGTTGAAAGACTTCAGCTTTAGGGCTTAAAATTTGTTTACAGAACTCCTTTTTTTATTTTTATTTTTTGGATGTGGGGCCCACATCCGATTGGCGGGCAGGAACATCTTGTGAAGGTCTCCCAAGAAGCAGTCTACACTTGTAAACATGTAGGTCAACTAAGGGTAATCATTGCTGTGAATAATCACGAAGTTGCTGCTGATCTGTTCATGTTGCTGTGTTCGTTCGTGCACACCTGCTAGCTCATACAAACTC
>JBBPBX010071130.1:0-18405 GCA_038048925.1 Garcialebias charrua | reverse complement strand
CATGGATTATTGATCATAAATCAGGATGGTATTCTGCATTATTCAACTGGATTATTGATCATAAATCAGGATGATATTCTGTGTTATTCACATGGATTATTGATCATAAATCAGGATGTTATTCTGTGTTATTCACATGGATTATTGAGCATAAATCAGGATGTTATTCTGTGTTATTCACATGGATTATTGAGCATAAATCAGGATGATATTCTGTGTTATTCACATGGATTATTGATCATAAATCAGGATGTTATTCTGTGTTATTCACATGGATTATTGAGCATAAATCAGGATGATATTCTGTGTTATTCACATGGATTATTGATCATAAATCAGGATGTTATTCTGTGTTATTCACATGGATTATTGAGCATAAATCAGGATGATATTCTGTGTTATTCACATGGATTATTGAGCATAAATCAGGATGATATTCTGTGTTATTCACATGGATTATTGATCATAAATCAGGATGTTATTCTGTGTTATTCACATGGATTATTGATCATAAATCAGGATGATATTCTGTGTTATTCACATGGATTATTGATCATAAATCAGGATGATATTCTGTGTTATTCACATGGATTATTGATCATAAATCAGGATGTTATTCTGTGTTATTCACATGGATTATTGAGCATAAATCAGGATGTTATTCTGTTTTATTCACATGGATTATTGATCATAAATCAGGATGTTATTCTGTGTTATTCACATGGATTATTGATCATAAATCAGGATGTCTTTCTGTGTTATTCAACTGGATTATTGAGCATGCATCAAGATTTTATTCTGCATTATTCAACTGGATTGTTGATCATAAATCAGGATGTTATTCTGCATTATTCAACTGGATTATTGATCATAAATCAGGATGTTATTCTGCATTATTCAAATGGATTGTTGATCATAAATCAGGATGTTATTCTGTTTTATTCACTTGGATTATTGATCATAAATCAGGATGTTATTCTGCATTATTCAACTGGATTGTTGATCATAAATCAGGATGTTATTCTGTTTTATTCACTTGGATTATTGATCATAAATCAGGATGTTATTCTGCATTATTCAACTGGATTGTTGATCATAAATCAGGATGATATACTGTGTTATTCACATGGATTATTGATCATAAATCAGGATGTTATTCTGCATTATTCAACTGGATTGTTGATCATAAATCAGGATGTTATTCTGCATTATTCAACTGGATTGTTGATCATAAATCAGGATGTTATTCTGCATTATTCAACTGGATTATTGAGCATAAATCAGGATGTTATTCTGTGTTATTCACATGGATTATTGATCATAAATCAGGATGTTATTCTGTGTTATTCAACTGGATTATTGATCATAAATCAGGATGTATTCTGTGTTATTCAACTGGATTATTGATCATAAATCAGGATGTTATTCTGTGTTATTCACATGGATTATTGATCATAAATCAAGATGTTATTCTGTGTTATTCAACTGGATTATTGATCATAAATGAGGATGTTATTCTGCATTATTCAACTGGATTGTTGATCATAAATCAGGATGTTATTCTGCATTATTCAACTGGATTATTGATCATAAATCAGGATGTATTCTGTTTTATTCCATGGATTATTGATCATAAATCAGGATGTATTCTGTGTTATTCAACTGGATTATTGATCATAAATCAGGATGTTATTCTGTGTTATTCACATGGATTATTGATCATAAATCAGGATGTTATTCTGTGTTATTCACATGGATTATTGATCATAAATCAGGATGTTATTCTGTGTTATTCAACTGGATTATTGATCATAAATCAGGATGTATTCTGTGTTATTCACATGGATTATTGATCATAAATCAGGATGTTATTCTGTGTTATTCAACTGGATTATTGATCATAAATCAGGATGTTATTCTGCATTATTCAACTGGATTGTTGATCATAAATCAGGATGTATTCTGTGTTATTCACATGGATTATTGATCATAAATCAGGATGTTATTCTGTTTTATTCACATGGATTATTGATCATAAATCAGGATGTTATTCTGCATTATTCAACTGGATTGTTGATCATAAATCAGGATGTTATTCTGCATTATTCAACTGGATTGTTGATCATAAATCAGGATGTTATTCTGTGTTATTCACACTGGATTATTGAGCATAAATCAGGATGTTATTCTGTGTTATTCACATGGATTATTGATCATAAATCAGGATGATATTCTGTGTTATTCACATGGATTATTGATCATAAATCAGGATGTTATTCTGTGTTATTCACATGGATTATTGAGCATAAATCAGGATGATATTCTGTGTTATTCACATGGATTATTGAGCATAAATCAGGATGATATTCTGTGTTATTCACATGGATTATTGATCATAAATCAGGATGTTATTCTGTGTTATTCACATGGATTATTGATCATAAATCAGGATGTATTCTGTGTTATTCACATGGATTATTGATCATAAATCAGGATGTATTCTGTGTTATTCACATGGATTATTGATCATAAATCAGGATGTTATTCTGTGTTATTCACATGGATTATTGAGCATAAATCAGGATGTTATTCTGTGTTATTCACATGGATTATTGATCATAAATCAGGATGTTATTCTGTGTTATTCACATGGATTATTGATCATAAATCAGGATGTCTTTCTGTGTTATTCAACTGGATTATTGAGCATGCATCAGGATTTTATTCTGCATTATTCAACTGGATTGTTGATCATAAATCAGGATGTTATTCTGCATTATTCAACTGGATTATTGATCATAAATCAGGATGTTATTCTGCATTATTCAAATGGATTGTTGATCATAAATCAGGATGTTATTCTGTTTTATTCACTTGGATTATTGATCATAAATCAGGATGTTATTCTGCATTATTCAACTGGATTGTTGATCATAAATCAGGATGTTATTCTGTTTTATTCACTTGGATTATTGATCATAAATCAGGATGTTATTCTGCATTATTCAACTGGATTGTTGATCATAAATCAGGATGATATACTGTGTTATTCACATGGATTATTGATCATAAATCAGGATGTTATTCTGCATTATTCAACTGGATTGTTGATCATAAATCAGGATGTTATTCTGCATTATTCAACTGGATTATTGATCATAAATCAGGATGTTATTCTGTGTTATTCAACTGGATTATTGATCATAAATCAGGATGTTATTCTGTGTTATTCACATGGATTATTGATCATAAATCAGGATGTTATTCTGTGTTATTCACATGGATTATTGATCATAAATCAGGATGTATTCTGTGTTATTCAACTGGATTATTGATCATAAATCAGGATGTTATTCTGTGTTATTCACATGGATTATTGATCATAAATCAGGATGTTATTCTGTGTTATTCAACTGGATTATTGATCATAAATCAGGATGTTATTCTGTGTTATTCACCTGGATTATTGATCATAAATCAGGATGTTATTCTGTGTTATTCACATGGATTATTGATCATAAATCAGGATGTTATTCTGTTTTATTCACATGGATTATTGATCATAAATCAGGATGTTATTCTGTGTTATTCAACTGGATTATTGATCATAAATCAGGATGTTATTCTGTGTTATTCACATGGATTATTGATCATAAATCAGGATGTTATTCTGTGTTATTCACATGGATTATTGATCATAAATCAGGATGTTATTCTGTGTTATTCACATGGATTATTGATCATAAATCAGGATGTTATTCTGTGTTATTCACATGGATTATTGATCATAAATCAGGATGTTATTCTGTGTTATTCACCTGGATTATTGATCATAAATCAGGATGTTATTCTGTGTTATTCACCTGGATTATTGATCATAAATCAGGATGTTATTCTGTGTTATTCACATGGATTATTGATCATAAATCAGGATGTTATTCTGTGTTATTCACATGGATTATTGATCATAAATCAGGATGTTATTCTGTGTTATTCACATGGATTATTGATCATAAATCAGGATGGTATTCTGCATTATTCACCTGGATTATTGATCATAAATCAGGATGATATTCTGTGTTATTCACATGGATTATTGATCATAAATCAGGATGTTATTCTGTGTTATTCACATGGATTATTGATCATAAATCAGGATGATATTCTGTGTTATTCACATGGATTGTTGATCATAAATCAGGATGTTATTCTGCATTATTCATCTGGATTATTGAGCATAAATCAGGATGGTATTCTGCATTATTCACCTGGATTATTGATCATAAATCAGGATAATATACTGTGTTATTCACATGGATTATTGATCATGAATCAGGATGATATTCTGTGTTATTCACCTGGATTATTGATCATAAATCAGGATGATATACTGTGTTATTCACATGGATTATTGATCATAAATCAGGATGATATTCTGTGTTATTCACATGGATTATTGATCATAAATCAGGATGTTATTCTGTGTTATTCACATGGATTATTGATCATAAATCAGGATGTATTCTGTGTTATTCAACTGGATTATTGATCATAAATCAGGATGTAATTCTGTGTTATTCACATGGATTATTGATCATAAATCAGGATGTTATTCTGTGTTATTCAACTGGATTATTGATCATAAATCAGGATGTTATTCTGCATTATTCAACTGGATTGTTGATCATAAATCAGGATGTATTCTGTGTTATTCACATGGATTATTGATCATAAATCAGGATGTTATTCTGTTTTATTCACATGGATTATTGAGCATAAATCAGGATGTTATTCTGCATTATTCACATGAATTATTGATCATAAATCAGGATGGTATTCTGCATTATTCACCTGGATTTTTGATCATAAATCAGGATGATATACTGTGTTATTCACATGGATTATTGATCATAAATCAGGATGTTATTCTGTGTTATTCACATGGATTATTGATCATAAATCAGGATGATATTCTGTGTTATTCACATGGATTGTTGATCATAAATCAGGATGTTATTCTGCATTATTCATCTGGATTATTGAGCATAAATCAGGATGGTATTCTGCATTATTCACCTGGATTATTGATCATAAATCAGGATTATCTGTGTTATTCACATGGATTATTGATCATAAATCAGGATGATATTCTGTGTTATTCACATGGATTATTGATCATAAATCAGGATGATATTCTGTGTTATTCACATGGATTATTGATCATAAATCAGGATGTTATTCTGTGTTATTCACATGGATTATTGATCATAAATCAGGATGTTATTCTGTGTTATTCACATGGATTATTGATCATAAATCAGGATGTTATTCTGTGTTATTCACATGGATTATTGATCATAAATCAGGATGTTATTCTGTGTTATTCACATGGATTATTGATCATAAATCAGGATGTTATTCTGTGTTATTCACATGGATTATTGATCATAAATCAGGATGTTATTCTGTGTTATTCACATGGATTATTGATCATAAATCAGGATGTTATTCTGTGTTATTCACATGGATTATTGATCATAAATCAGGATGTTATTCTGTGTTATTCACATGGATTATTGATCATAAATCAGGATGTTATTCTGTGTTATTCACATGGATTATTGATCATAAATCAGGATGTTATTCTGTGTTATTCACATGGATTATTGATCATAAATCAGGATGTTATTCTGTGTTATTCACATGGATTATTGATCATAAATCAGGATGTTATTCTGTGTTATTCACATGGATTATTGATCATAAATCAGGATGTTATTCTGTGTTATTCACATGGATTATTGAGCATAAATCAGGATGATATTCTGTGTTATTCACATGGATTATTGATCATAAATCAGGATGTTATTCTGTGTTATTCACATGGATTATTGAGCATAAATCAGGATGATATTCTGTGTTATTCACATGGATTATTGAGCATAAATCAGGATGATATTCTGTGTTATTCACATGGATTATTGATCATAAATCAGGATGTTATTCTGTGTTATTCACATGGATTATTGATCATAAATCAGGATGTTATTCTGTGTTATTCACATGGATTATTGATCATAAATCAGGATGTTATTCTGTGTTATTCACATGGATTATTGATCATAAATCAGGATGTTATTCTGTGTTATTCACATGGATTATTGAGCATGCATCAGGATGTTATTCTGTTTTATTCACATGGATTATTGATCATAAATCAGGATGTTATTCTGTGTTATTCACATGGATTATTGATCATAAATCAGGATGTCTTTCTGTTTATTCAACTGGATTATTGATCATGCATCAGGATGTTATTCTGCATTATTCAACTGGATTGTTGATCATAAATCAGGATGTTATTCTGCATTATTCAACTGGATTGTTGATCATAAATCAGGATGTTATTCTGTTTTATTCACTTGGATTATTGATCATAAATCAGGATGTTATTCTGCATTATTCAACTGGATTGTTGATCATAAATCAGGATGATATACTGTGTTATTCACATGGATTATTGATCATAAATCAGGATGTTATTCTGCATTATTCAACTGGATTGTTGATCATAAATCAGGATGTTATTCTGTTTTATTCACTTGGATTATTGATCATAAATCAGGATGTTATTCTGTGTTATTCACATGGATTATTGATCATAAATCAGGATGTTATTCTGTGTTATTCACATGGATTATTGAGCATAAATCAGGATGATATTCTGTGTTATTCACATGGATTATTGATCATAAATCAGGATGTTATTCTGTGTTATTCACATGGATTATTGAGCATAAATCAGGATGATATTCTGTGTTATTCACATGGATTATTGAGCATAAATCAGGATGATATTCTGTGTTATTCACATGGATTATTGATCATAAATCAGGATGTTATTCTGTGTTATTCACATGGATTATTGATCATAAATCAGGATGTTATTCTGTGTTATTCACATGGATTATTGATCATAAATCAGGATGTTATTCTGTGTTATTCACATGGATTATTGATCATAAATCAGGATGTTATTCTGTGTTATTCACATGGATTATTGAGCATGCATCAGGATGTTATTCTGTTTTATTCACATGGATTATTGATCATAAATCAGGATGTTATTCTGTGTTATTCACATGGATTATTGATCATAAATCAGGATGTCTTTCTGTGTTATTCAACTGGATTATTGAGCATGCATCAAGATTTTATTCTGCATTATTCAACTGGATTGTTGATCATAAATCAGGATGTTATTCTGCATTATTCAACTGGATTATTGATCATAAATCAGGATGTTATTCTGCATTATTCAAATGGATTGTTGATCATAAATCAGGATGTTATTCTGTTTTATTCACTTGGATTATTGATCATAAATCAGGATGTTATTCTGCATTATTCAACTGGATTGTTGATCATAAATCAGGATGATATACTGTGTTATTCACATGGATTATTGATCATAAATCAGGATGTTATTCTGCATTATTCAACTGGATTGTTGATCATAAATCAGGATGTTATTCTGTTTTATTCACTTGGATTATTGATCATAAATCAGGATGTTATTCTGCATTATTCAACTGGATTGTTGATCATAAATCAGGATGATATACTGTGTTATTCACATGGATTATTGATCATAAATCAGGATGTTATTCTGCATTATTCAACTGGATTGTTGATCATAAATCAGGATGTTATTCTGCATTATTCAACTGGATTGTTGATCATAAATCAGGATGTTATTCTGCATTATTCAACTGGATTATTGAGCATAAATCAGGATGTTATTCTGTGTTATTCACATGGATTATTGATCATAAATCAGGATGTTATTCTGTGTTATTCAACTGGATTATTGATCATAAATCAGGATGTATTCTGTGTTATTCAACTGGATTATTGATCATAAATCAGGATGTTATTCTGTGTTATTCACATGGATTATTGATCATAAATCAAGATGTTATTCTGTGTTATTCAACTGGATTATTGATCATAAATGAGGATGTTATTCTGCATTATTCAACTGGATTGTTGATCATAAATCAGGATGTTATTCTGCATTATTCAACTGGATTATTGATCATAAATCAGGATGTATTCTGTTTTATTCCATGGATTATTGATCATAAATCAGGATGTATTCTGTGTTATTCAACTGGATTATTGATCATAAATCAGGATGTTATTCTGTGTTATTCACATGGATTATTGATCATAAATCAGGATGTTATTCTGTGTTATTCACATGGATTATTGATCATAAATCAGGATGTTATTCTGTGTTATTCACATGGATTATTGATCATAAATCAGGATGTTATTCTGTGTTATTCACATGGATTATTGATCATAAATCAGGATGTTATTCTGTGTTATTCAACTGGATTATTGATCATAAATCAGGATGTTATTCTGCATTATTCAACTGGATTGTTGATCATAAATCAGGATGTATTCTGTGTTATTCACATGGATTATTGATCATAAATCAGGATGTTATTCTGTTTTATTCACATGGATTATTGAGCATAAATCAGGATGTTATTCTGCATTATTCACATGAATTATTGATCATAAATCAGGATGTTATTCTGCATTATTCAACTGGATTGTTGATCATAAATCAGGATGTATTCTGTGTTATTCAACTGGATTATTGATCATAAATCAGGATGATATTCTGCATTATTCAACTGGATTATTGATCATAAATCAGGATGTTATTCTGCATTATTCACATGGATTATTGATCATAAATCAGGATGTATTCTGTGTTATTCAACTGGATTATTGATCATAAATCAGGATGTTATTCTGTTATTCACATGGATTATTGATCATAAATCAGGATGTTATTCTGTGTTATTCACATGGATTATTGATCATAAATCAGGATGTTATTCTGTGTTATTCACATGGATTATTGATCATAAATCAGGATGTTATTCTGTGTTATTCACATGGATTATTGATCATAAATCAGGATGTTATTCTGTGTTATTCACATGGATTATTGAGCATGCATCAGGATGTTATTCTGTTTTATTCACATGGATTATTGATCATAAATCAGGATGTTATTCTGTGTTATTCACATGGATTATTGATCATAAATCAGGATGTCTTTCTGTTTATTCAACTGGATTATTGATCATGCATCAGGATGTTATTCTGCATTATTCAACTGGATTGTTGATCATAAATCAGGATGTTATTCTGCATTATTGAACTGGATTGTTGATCATAAATCAGGATGTTATTCTGTTTTATTCACTTGGATTATTGATCATAAATCAGGATGTTATTCTGCATTATTCAACTGGATTGTTGATCATAAATCAGGATGATATACTGTGTTATTCACATGGATTATTGACCATAAATCAGGATGTTATTCTGCATTATTCAACTGGATTGTTGATCATAAATCAGGATGTCATTCTGTTTTATTCACTTGGCTTGTTGATCATAAATCAGGATGATATTCTGTGTTATTCACATGGATTGTTGATCATAAATCAGGATTTTATTCTGCATTATTCATCTGGATTATTGATCATAAATCAGGATGATATACTGTGTTATTCACATGGATTATTGAGAATGCATCAGGAAGGTGTTCTGTGTTATTCACATGGATTATTGATCATAAATCAGGATGGTATTCTGCATTATTCACCTGGATTATTGATCATAAATCAGGATGATATACTGTGTTATTCACATGGATTATTGATCATAAATCAGGATGTTATTCTGTGTTATTCACATGGATTATTGATCATAAATCAGGATGATATTCTGTGTTATTCACATGGATTGTTGATCATAAATCAGGATGTTATTCTGCATTATTCATCTGGATTATTGAGCATAAATCAGGATGGTATTCTGCATTATTCACCTGGATTATTGATCATAAATCAGGATTTTATTCTGTTTTATTCACTTGATTATTGATCATGAATCAGGATGTTATTCTGTGTTATTCACCTGGATTATTGATCATAAATCAGGATGTTATTCTGTGTTATTCACATGGATTATTGATCATAAATCAGGATGATATTCTGTGTTATTCACATGGATTATTGAGCATAAATCAGGATGGTATTCTGTGTTATTCACATGGATTATTGAGCATAAATCAGGATGATATTCTGTGTTATTCACATGGATTATTGATCATAAATCAGGATGATATTCTGTGTTATTCACATGGATTATTGATCATAAATCAGGATGTTATTCTGTGTTATTCACATGGATTATTGATCATAAATCAGGATGATATTCTGTGTTATTCACATGGATTATTGATCATAAATCAGGATGTTATTCTGTGTTATTCACATGGATTATTGATCATAAATCAGGATGTTATTCTGTGTTATTCACATGGATTATTGATCATGCATCAGGATGTTATTCTGTTTTATTCACATGGATTATTGATCATAAATCAGGATGTTATTCTGTTTTATTCACATGGATTATTGATCATAAATCAGGATGTTTTTCTGTGTTATTCACCTGGATTATTGATCATGCATCAGGATTTTATTCTGTGTTATTCACCTGGATTGTTGATCATAAATCAGGATGTTATTCTGCATTATTCAACTGGATTATTGATCATAAATCAGGATGTTATTCTGCATTATTCAAATGGATTGTTGATCATAAATCAGGATGTTATTCTGTTTTATTCACTTGGATTATTGATCATAAATCAGGATGTTATTCTGCATTATTCAACTGGATTGTTGATCATAAATCAGGATGATATACTGTGTTATTCACATGGATTATTGATCATAAATCAGGATGTTATTCTGCATTATTCAACTGGATTGTTGATCATAAATCAGGATGTTATTCTGTTTTATTCACTTGGATTATTGATCATAAATCAGGATGTTATTCTGCATTATTCAACTGGATTGTTGATCATAAATCAGGATGATATACTGTGTTATTCACATGGATTATTGATCATAAATCAGGATGTTATTCTGCATTATTCAACTGGATTGTTGATCATAAATCAGGATGTTATTCTGCATTATTCAACTGGATTGTTGATCATAAATCAGGATGTTATTCTGCATTATTCAACTGGATTATTGAGCATAAATCAGGATGTTATTCTGTGTTATTCACATGGATTATTGATCATAAATCAGGATGTTATTCTGTGTTATTCACATGGATTATTGATCATAAATCAGGATGTTATTCTGTGTTATTCACATGGATTATTGATCATAAATCAGGATGTTATTCTGTGTTATTCACATGGATTATTGATCATAAATCAGGATGTTATTCTGTGTTATTCACATGGATTATTGATCATAAATCAGGATGTTATTCTGCATTATTCACATGGATTATTGATCATAAATCAGGATGTTATTCTGTATTATTCACTGGATTATTGATCATAAATCAGGATGTTATTCTGTTTATTCACATGGATTATTGATCATAAATCAGGATGTTATTCTGTGTTATTCAACTGGATTATTGATCATAAATCAGGATGTTATTCTGTGTTATTCACATGGATTATTGATCATAAATCAGGATGTTATTCTGTGTTATTCACATGGATTATTGATCATAAATCAGGATGTTATTCTGTGTTATTCACATGGATTATTGATCATAAATCAGGATGTTATTCTGTGTTATTCACATGGATTATTGATCATAAATCAGGATGTTATTCTGTGTTATTCACATGGATTATTGATCATAAATCAGGATGTTATTCTGTGTTATTCAACTGGATTATTGATCATAAATCAGGATGTTATTCTGTGTTATTCACATGGATTATTGATCATAAATCAGGATGATATACTATGTTATTCACATGGATTATTGAGAATGCATCAGGAAGGTTTTCTGTGTTATTCACATGGATTATTGATCATAAATCAGGATGGTATTCTGCATTATTCACATGGATTATTGATCATAAATCAGGATGATATACTGCATTATTCACCTGGATTATTGATCATAAATCAGGATTATATACTGTGTTATTCACATGGATTATTGATCATAAATCAGGATGATATTCTGTGTTATTCACCTGGATTATTGATCATAAATCAGGATGATATACTGTGTTATTCACATGGATTATTGACCATAAATCAGGATGATATTCTGTGTTATTCACATGGATTATTGAGCATAAATCAGGATGTTATTCTGTGTTATTCACATGGATTATTGAGCATAAATCAAGATGATATTCTGTGTTATTCACATGGATTATTGATCATAAATCAGGATGATATTCTGTGTTATTCACATGGATTATTGATCATAAATCAGGATGTTATTCTGTGTTATTCAACTGGATTATTGATCATAAATCAGGATGATATTCTGTGTTATTCACATGGATTATTGATCATAAATCAGGATGTTATTCTGTGTTATTCACATGGATTATTGATCATAAATCAGGATGTTATTCTGTGTTATTCACATGGATTATTGATCATAAATCAGGATGTTATTCTGTGTTATTCACATGGATTATTGATCATAAATCAGGATGTTATTCTGTGTTATTCACATGGATTATTGATCATAAATCAGGATGTTATTCTGTGTTATTCACATGGATTATTGATCATAAATCAGGATGTTATTCTGTGTTATTCACATGGATTATTGATCATAAATCAGGATGTTATTCTGTGTTATTCACATGGATTATTGAGCATAAATCAGGATGATATTCTGTGTTATTCACATGGATTATTGATCATAAATCAGGATGATATTCTGTGTTATTCACATGGATTATTGATCATAAATCAGGATGGTATTCTGTGTTATTCACCTGGATTATTGATCATAAATCAGGATGATATTCTGTGTTATTCACCTGGATTATTGATCATAAATCAGGATGATATTCTGTGTTATTCACATGGATTATTGATCATAAATCAGGATGTTATTCTGCATTATTCACCTGGATTATTGATCATAAATCAGGATGTTATTCTGTTTATTCACATGGATTATTGATCATAAATCAGGATGTTATTCTGTTTTATTCACATGGATTATTGATCATAAATCAGGATGTTATTCTGTGTTATTCACATGGATTATTGATCATAAATCAGGATGTTATTCTGTGTTATTCACTGGATTATTGATCATAAATCAGGATGTTATTCTGTGTTATTCACATGGATTATTGATCATAAATCAGGATGATATTCTGTGTTATTCACATGGATTATTGAGATGCATCAGGATGGTATTCTGTGTTATTCACATGGATTATTGATCATAAATCAGGATGGTATTCTGCATTATTCACCTGGATTATTGATCATAAATCAGGATGATATTCTGTGTTATTCACATGGATTATTGATCATAAATCAGGATGTTATTCTGTGTTATTCACATGGATTATTGATCATAAATCAGGATGATATTCTGTGTTATTCACATGGATTGTTGATCATAAATCAGGATGTTATTCTGCATTATTCATCTGGATTATTGAGCATAAATCAGGATGGTATTTTGCATTATTCACCTGGATTATTGATCATAAATCAGGATAATATACTGTGTTATTCACATGGATTATTGATCATGAATCAGGATGATATTCTGTGTTATTCACCTGGATTATTGATCATAAATCAGGATGATATACTGTGTTATTCACATGGATTATTGATCATAAATCAGGATGATATTCTGTGTTATTCACATGGATTATTGAGCATAAATCAGGATGTTATTCTGTGTTATTCACATGGATTATTGAGCATAAATCAGGATGATATTCTGTGTTATTCACATGGATTATTGATCATAAATCAGGATGATATTCTGTGTTATTCACATGGATTATTGATCATAAATCAGGATGTTATTCTGTGTTATTCACATGGATTATTGATCATAAATCAGGATGATATTCTGTGTTATTCACATGGATTATTGATCATAAATCAGGATGTTATTCTGTGTTATTCACATGGATTATTGATCATAAATCAGGATTATTCTGTGTTATTCACATGGATTATTGATCATAAATCAGGATGTTATTCTGTGTTATTCACCTGGATTATTGATCATAAATCAGGATGTTATTCTGTGTTATTCACATGGATTATTGATCATAAATCAGGATGTTATTCTGTGTTATTCACCTGGATTATTGATCATAAATCAGGATGTTATTCTGTGTTATTCACATGGATTATTGATCATAAATCAGGATGTTATTCTGTGTTATTCACATGGATTATTGATCATAAATCAGGATGTTATTCTGTGTTATTCTGATTATTGATCATAAATCAGGATGTTATTCTGTGTTATTCACATGGATTATTGATCATAAATCAGGATGTTATTCTGTGTTATTCACATGGATTATTGAGCATAAATCAGGATGATATTCTGTGTTATTCACATGGATTATTGATCATAAATCAGGATGTTATTCTGTGTTATTCACATGGATTATTGAGCATAAATCAGGATGATATTCTGTGTTATTCACATGGATTATTGAGCATAAATCAGGATGATATTCTGTGTTATTCACATGGATTATTGATCATAAATCAGGATGATATTCTGTGTTATTCACATGGATTATTGATCATAAATCAGGATGTTATTCTGTGTTATTCACATGGATTATTGATCATAAATCAGGATGTTATTCTGTGTTATTCACATGGATTATTGATCATAAATCAGGATGTTATTCTGTGTTATTCACATGGATTATTGAGCATGCATCAGGATGTTATTCTGTTTTATTCACATGGATTATTGATCATAAATCAGGATGTTATTCTGTGTTATTCACATGGATTATTGATCATAAATCAGGATGTCTTTCTGTTTATTCAACTGGATTATTGATCATGCATCAGGATGTTATTCTGCATTATTCAACTGGATTGTTGATCATAAATCAGGATGTTATTCTGCATTATTCAACTGGATTGTTGATCATAAATCAGGATGTTATTCTGTTTTATTCACTTGGATTATTGATCATAAATCAGGATGTTATTCTGCATTATTCAACTGGATTGTTGATCATAAATCAGGATGATATACTGTGTTATTCACATGGATTATTGATCATAAATCAGGATGTTATTCTGCATTATTCAACTGGATTGTTGATCATAAATCAGGATGTTATTCTGTTTTATTCACTTGGATTGTTGATCATAAATCAGGATGTTATTCTGTGTTATTCACATGGATTATTGATCATAAATCAGGATGTTATTCTGTGTTATTCACATGGATTATTGAGCATAAATCAGGATGATATTCTGTGTTATTCACATGGATTATTGATCATAAATCAGGATGTTATTCTGTGTTATTCACATGGATTATTGAGCATAAATCAGGATGTATTCTGTGTTATTCACATGGATTATTGATCATAAATCAGGATGATATTCTGTGTTATTCACATGGATTATTGATCATAAATCAGGATGTTATTCTGTGTTATTCACATGGATTATTGATCATAAATCAGGATGTTATTCTGTGTTATTCACATGGATTATTGATCATAAATCAGGATGTTATTCTGTGTTATTCACATGGATTATTGATCATAAATCAGGATGTTATTCTGTGTTATTCACATGGATTATTGAGCATGCATCAGGATGTTATTCTGTTTTATTCACATGGATTATTGATCATAAATCAGGATGTTATTCTGTGTTATTCACATGGATTATTGATCATAAATCAGGATGTCTTTCTGTGTTATTCAACTGGATTATTGAGCATGCATCAAGATTTTATTCTGCATTATTCAACTGGATTGTTGATCATAAATCAGGATGTTATTCTGCATTATTCAACTGGATTATTGATCATAAATCAGGATGTTATTCTGCATTATTCAAATGGATTGTTGATCATAAATCAGGATGTTATTCTGTTTTATTCACTTGGATTATTGATCATAAATCAGGATGTTATTCTGCATTATTCAACTGGATTGTTGATCATAAATCAGGATGTTATTCTGTTTTATTCACTTGGATTATTGATCATAAATCAGGATGTTATTCTGCATTATTCAACTGGATTGTTGATCATAAATCAGGATGATATACTGTGTTATTCACATGGATTATTGATCATAAATCAGGATGTTATTCTGCATTATTCAACTGGATTGTTGATCATAAATCAGGATGTTATTCTGCATTATTCAACTGGATTGTTGATCATAAATCAGGATGTTATTCTGCATTATTCAACTGGATTATTGAGCATAAATCAGGATGTTATTCTGTGTTATTCACATGGATTATTGATCATAAATCAGGATGTTATTCTGTGTTATTCAACTGGATTATTGATCATAAATCAGGATGTATTCTGTGTTATTCAACTGGATTATTGATCATAAATCAGGATGTTATTCTGTGTTATTCACATGGATTATTGATCATAAATCAAGATGTTATTCTGTGTTATTCAACTGGATTATTGATCATAAATGAGGATGTTATTCTGCATTATTCAACTGGATTGTTGATCATAAATCAGGATGTTATTCTGCATTATTCAACTGGATTATTGATCATAAATCAGGATGTATTCTGTTTTATTCCATGGATTATTGATCATAAATCAGGATGTATTCTGTGTTATTCAACTGGATTATTGATCATAAATCAGGATGTTATTCTGTGTTATTCACATGGATTATTGATCATAAATCAGGATGTTATTCTGTTTTATTCACATGGATTATTGATCATAAATCAGGATGTTATTCTGTGTTATTCACATGGATTATTGATCATAAATCAGGATGTTATTCTGTGTTATTCACATGGATTATTGATCATAAATCAGGATGTTATTCTGTGTTATTCAACTGGATTATTGATCATAAATCAGGATGTTATTCTGCATTATTCAACTGGATTGTTGATCATAAATCAGGATGTATTCTGTGTTATTCACATGGATTATTGATCATAAATCAGGATGTTATTCTGTTTTATTCACATGGATTATTGAGCATAAATCAGGATGTTATTCTGCATTATTCACATGAATTATTGATCATAAATCAGGATGTTATTCTGCATTATTCAACTGGATTGTTGATCATAAATCAGGATGTTATTCTGTGTTATTCAACTGGATTATTGATCATAAATCAGGATGTTATTCTGCATTATTCAACTGGATTGTTGATCATAAATCAGGATGATATTCTGTGTTATTCACATGGATTATTGATCATAAATCAGGATGTTATTCTGTGTTATTCACATGGATTATTGAGCATAAATCAGGATGTTATTCTGTGTTATTCACATGGATTATTGAGCATAAATCAGGATGATATTCTGTGTTATTCACATGGATTATTGATCATAAATCAGGATGTTATTCTGTGTTATTCACATGGATTATTGATCATAAATCAGGATGTTATTCTGTGTTATTCACATGGATTATTGATCATAAATCAGGATGTTATTCTGTGTTATTCACATGGATTATTGATCATAAATCAGGATGTTATTCTGTGTTATTCACATGGATTATTGAGCATGCATCAGGATGTTATTCTGTTTTATTCACATGGATTATTGATCATAAATCAGGATGTTATTCTGTGTTATTCACATGGATTATTGATCATAAATCAGGATGTCTTTCTGTGTTATTCAACTGGATTATTGAGCATGCATCAAGATTTTATTCTGCATTATTCAACTGGATTGTTGATCATAAATCAGGATGTTATTCTGCATTATTCAACTGGATTATTGATCATAAATCAGGATGTTATTCTGCATTATTCAAATGGATTGTTGATCATAAATCAGGATGTTATTCTGTTTTATTCACTTGGATTATTGATCATAAATCAGGATGTTATTCTGCATTATTCAACTGGATTGTTGATCATAAATCAGGATGTTATTCTGTTTTATTCACTTGGATTATTGATCATAAATCAGGATGTTATTCTGCATTATTCAACTGGATTGTTGATCATAAATCAGGATGATATACTGTGTTATTCACATGGATTATTGATCATAAATCAGGATGTTATTCTGCATTATTCAACTGGATTGTTGATCATAAATCAGGATGTTATTCTGCATTATTCAACTGGATTGTTGATCATAAATCAGGATGTTATTCTGCATTATTCAACTGGATTATTGAGCATAAATCAGGATGTTATTCTGTGTTATTCACATGGATTATTGATCATAAATCAGGATGTTATTCTGTGTTATTCAACTGGATTATTGATCATAAATCAGGATGTATTCTGTGTTATTC